>FJUW01000037.1:535020-663003 GCA_900074885.1 Rhynchosporium graminicola
ATATTATAAGAGAAGCTTAATTATATTAATACTAAATCCCTAGCTAAATATACTAAATCCGCTATCGAGGTTATAAAAGCTAATATACTAGCTACTTAGTATAAGATAAGCGCTATAACTAACCTGAAATAATATAATATTAACTAGGAAGTTAGAGATAAGGTATTTCTTTTTATAAGGAACCTTAAGAATTACTAGCTAAGTAAGAAGCTATTTAGTCTCTAGGTAGGATTATATTAAGTCTTAATTAAGATTAGATACTCTTATAAGCTAGATTTACTCTTAGGATCTTTTATTTATAATATATTCGCTTCTGAATTACTTTTTAAGGACTCAGATAACTTATTACTAAGCTAGGAGTTACTAAACCTACTCCCGGAGGTTATCGCTACTTAAGAAGAGTAAGAGTTATAAGATATACTTATTATATAGCTCTTAAGAGGTAATCTAAAGTATTAAGTTAACTAGCTAAGCTATAACCCGGATCTAACTTAGTATAACGCTTCTAACCTAATAAGTACTTTATATAAGCTTAGAGACTTTTATATTACTAACTTAAATAAACTTAGACCTCCGTATAAATTAGAATAGTAGATTAAGACTTAAGAAGATAGAATAAATAACTATAATTACTTAGAAGATAATAAGCTATTATAGTTACTAGTATTAGAATTTATTACTAAGGATAATCCCCTGATTATACTCTATAATAATATTATATCTAAAACTTTACTTCTTTAATTACTTCTACTTTACTAGTTTTCTCTCTTAAGTTCTCCGGAGCTTCTAGTAAATCTAGAATATCTAGAACTAGAACTATTATATCTAACTTCTTATCTAAATTTACTAATATAGCCCTAGTAGTAGACTAAGTATAATAGCTAATCCTATAAGCTTTCTTCTTTAAAGAGAGTCCGGGAGTATCTAAGTCTAATATTATCTCTAAACTAGAAAGTAAATTCCTCTTTCTCTTAGTATTAGATATTATAGCTTTAAATATAGCTTTCTTTATAAATTCCTATATAATACTATTTAACTTCTTTATTTACTTTAATACTATTTTAGCTATTAACTTAGATTTCGCTAAATCGACTATTAGAAGATCTAAATCTTATATCGCGTTAATATTATACTAGTATCTAAGGGTTTAAGATCGTAACTTATTACCTTAATAAACTCTAACTCCTTAAATACTTTCTCTATAGAACGCTTTAAAGCTTAAGTCTCTACTAATTATATAATAGTAATTTCTAATATAATAATAGGAGCAGTAGATTTCGCAAGATAATAGATCTAATTAATAGCTTTATAAGTAGCTATAATACTACTCCGATTTAGCTCCGCGTCCTTAGTTTCGCTACTAGGAAATAAACTAGATAAAATAGTATACTTTATATTAATATAGTTAAGTAACTATAACGCGTTAGTATATATAACTATATTTAGGTTTAAGTAACTTATATACTTATAACTACTCTTTAACGCTAAATAATACTTATAAAGCTTAGAGTTAAGCTTATTAAATAAGTATAAGAGTTTTAAAATAAGAGTATTATTATACTTTATTTTAAGGAAAGCGCGAATATATTATAAGTAATATATATAATACGCTACTAAAAGAGTACTAGTAGGAACTAGTAAAAGTATTATAAGAGTTAGCGTTATAGATCCGTGAAACCCCTATATTATACTTAAGAACTATCCCTAAAACTAAGATAAGAAACTTATTTATATTAAGAGAAGAGTTAATTAAGTCGATTAATATATAAGATTATAGTAGATTACTATAGTAGTTAGTAATAATACTTACTCTAGGAGCTATATCGTAGTCTAAGGAGAATAAACTTATAAGTTAAAGTAGTTATTATAATTAAAAAGGAAAAGCTCTAATATTAATAAACTCTTTCCTTTATATACCTTATACTTTACTTAAACTCGACTCCTATTATAAATAGATAAAGTAAATACTACTTACTGCCCGATTTTAAAGCTATAACTAATATAGTACTATTATAGCGATATAACTAGTTAGAACCTAATAAAGAATTTACTACTACTAAAGAGCAGCTAGCGCTTATTACGCGAATATCAACGAAAACAGTTATAATAAAGACTAATTCTAGTATAAACTATAACCTTCCGAGCTTAGGATTAAGCTCTTCTTAGGAAGAGGGTAATATAATAATAGCTTACCTGAATATCATATAAGAAGAAGGATAGATAATAGGGCCTAAGTTCATAGGTATCCCGGCAGAACTAGTATCCGACTCGATATAGTATCGGACTAATACCGGCATATATATATAAGGTACTTTATACTCTATCTCTCTTCTTCTTCTTTCCTTATCTTTTTGTTTTCTTCGTAGTAGACTATATAAGATCGCTCTTAGCCTCTCTACTTGTTTATTCTTACTTATATACCGCCTTAAGTCTTGTGTCGTTATATCTTTATCAGGTTCTGACTAGTTATATCGCTATAATAGTACTATATTAGTTATAGCTTCTAAATCGGGCGGTAAGTAGTATTTACTTTATCTATTTATAATAAGAGTCGAGTTTAAGTAGAGTATAAGGTATATAAAAGAAGAAGTTTATTAATATTAGAGCTTTTCCTTTTTAACCGCGATAACTACTTTAACTTATAAGTTTATTCTCCTTAGATTATAATATAGCTCCTAGAGTAAGTATTATTACTAATTACTATAGTAATCTACTATAATCTTATATATTAATCGACCTAATTAACTCTTCTCTTAATATAAGTAAGTTTCCTATCTTAGTCTTAAGGATAGTCCTTAAGTATAGTATAAGGGTTTCACAGATCTATAACGCTAACTCCTATAGTACATTTACTAGTACATACTAGTACTCTTTAAGAAGCATATTATATATATTACCTAAAGTATATTAGCGCTTTCCTTAAGATAAAGTATAATAATACTCCTATTTTAGAACTCATATACTAATTTAATAAGCTTAACTCTAAGCTTTATAAGTATTATTTAGTATTAAAGAGTAGTTATAAGTATATAAGTTACTTAAACCTAAACGTAGTTATATATACTAATACGTTATAGTTACTTAACTATATTAATATAAAGTATACTATTTTATCTAGTTTATTTCCTAGTAGTAAAGCTAAGGACGCGGAGCTAAATCAGAGTAGTATTATAGCTACTTATAAAGCTATTAATTAGATCTATTATCTTACGAAATCTACTAGTCTTATTACTACGTTAGAAATTACTATTATATAATTAGTAGAGACTTAAGCTTTAAGGCGTTCTATAGAGAAAGTATTTAAAGAGTTAGAGTTTATTAAAGTAATAAGTTATAATCTTAAAACCTTAGATACTAGTATAATATTAACGCGATATAGGATTTAGATCTTCTAATAATCGATTTAGCGAAATCTAGGTTAATAGCTAAAATAGTATTAAAGTAAATAAAGAAGTTAAATAGTATTATATAGGAATTTATAAAGAAAGCTATATTTAAAGCTATAATATCTAATACTAAGAGAAAGAGGAATTTACTTTCTAGTTTAGAGATAGCATTAGACCTAGATACTCCTAGACTCTCTTTAAAGAAGAAAGCTTATAGGATTAGCTATTATACTTAGTCTACTACTAGANGCGCTTTCCTTAAGATAAAGTATAATAATACTCCTATTTTAGAACTCTTATACTAATTTAATAAGCTTACCTCTAAGCTTTATAAGTATTATTTAGTATTAAAGAGTAGTTATAAGTATATAAGTTACTTAAACCTAAACGTAGTTATATATACTAATACGTTATAGTTACTTAACTATATTAATATAAAGTATACTATTTTATCTAGTTTATTTCCTAGTAGTAAAGCTAAGGACGCGGAGCTAAATCAGAGTAGTATTATAGCTACTTATAAAGCTATTAATTAGATCTATTATCTTACGAAATCTACTAGTCTTATTACTACGTTAGAAATTACTATTATATAATTAGTAGAGACTTAAGCTTTAAGGCGTTCTATAGAGAAAGTATTTAAAGAGTTAGAGTTTATTAAAGTAATAAGTTATAATCTTAAAACCTTAGATACTAGTATAATATTAACGCGATATAGGATTTAGATCTTCTAATAATCGATTTAGCGAAATCTAGGTTAATAGCTAAAATAGTATTAAAGTAAATAAAGAAGTTAAATAGTATTATATAGGAATTTATAAAGAAAGCTATATTTAAAGCTATAATATCTAATACTAAGAGAAAGAGGAATTTACTTTCTAGTTTAGAGATAGCATTAGACCTAGATACTCCTAGACTCTCTTTAAAGAAGAAAGCTTATAGGATTAGCTATTATACTTAGTCTACTACTAGAGTTATATTAGTAGATTTAAGTAAGGAATTAGATATAATAGTTCTAGTTCTAGATATTCTAGATTTATTAGAAGCTTCGAAGAACTTAGGAGAGAAAGCTAGTAAAATAAAAGTAATTAAAGAAGTAAAGTTTTAGATATAATATTATTATAGAGTATAATCAGGGGATTATCTTTAGTAATAAATTCTAATACTAGTAATTATAATAGCTTATTATCCTCTAAGTAGCTATAGTTATCTATTCTATTTTCCTAAGCTTTAATCTACTAATCTAATTTATACGAAAGTCTAGGTTTACTTAGGTTAGTAGTATAGAAGTCTTTAAGCTTATATAAAGTACTTATTAGATCAGAAGCGTTATACTAAGTTAAGTCCGAGTTATAGCTTAACTAACTAACTTAATACTTTAGATTACCTCTTAAGAGCTATATAGTAAGTATATCTTATAACTTCTACTCTTCTTAAGTAGTAATAACCTCCGGGAGTAAGTTTAGTAACTCCTAGCTTAGTAATAAGTTATCTGAGTCCTTAAAAAGTAATTCAGAAGCGAATATATTATAAATAAAAGATCCTAAGAGTAAATCTAGCTTATAAGAGTATCTAATCTTAATTAAGACTTAATATAATCCTACCTAGAGACTAAATAGCTTCTTACTTAGCTAGTAATTCTTAAGGTTCCTTATAAAAAGAAATACCTTATCTCTAACTTCCTAGTTAATATTATATTATTTCAGGTTAGTTATAGCGCTTATCTTATACTAAGTAGCTAGTATATTAGCTTTTATAACCTCGATAGCGGATTTAGTATATTTAGCTAGGGATTTAGTATTAATATAATTAAGCTTCTCTTATAATATCGATCCGGTAAGTTACTTCTAGTCCTAGCTATTCCGTAGTAATATACTATATTTAAGAGTATATAGCGCTATACTAATAGAGTTATAAAGTAAAGTTACTTAAGCGCGGTTTATTATTAGTAATAGTTCGCTCTAATTACTTTAATAGTAATTAATAAAAAGTCTAAAGTATTAGTTAATATACTAATTTATAATCTCTATTTATCTATTAGTTTACTAGTAGAAAGAAATAGAGAGCTTAACTTTAACTCTAATTATATAATAAAACTCTTACTAGAAAGATAAGACTAACTAAGCTCCTTAGTTAGATATAATTAACTTAAAAGTATATCTAAAACGATATATTTATTAGATAAATAATATCGCTATCCCGCAGGTATCGATATTATAATAATATAGTATCGATATAGAGTCTTTCCTTAGGTAGTTAATAAATACTAATATCTTATTAAATCCTTAGTTATTAAGTAAGAAGTCCTTAAAATCTATAGCTAAGTATTATATAAGGTAGCTAAGTACTAGTAATAAGTAGAGGAATCCTTACTATTTTATTTATTTCGGATAAGAGTACTAGTAAGAGTAGTAATTATAAGTATACTATTTTATATCTAATACAAGTCCTTTCTAGTAATAATAAGTAGAAATTATTTTAGTAATCTTATAAGCGTTTAGATAAGTAGAAGAAACTTAATTATAGATTTCGCTAATTAAACGAGTATATAGTAGAGTATAGCGTTATACGTATAGATAACTATTATAAAGTAGTAAACTATTATTAATAGTATAGCTATCTCTTAATATATTTCGTTCCTTAGAGAACGATCCTTAATTAAATTAGTATAGTTTTTCGATTAAATTAAAAGAGTTACGTGCGAGTTCTAGTAGCGTATTAGTCCTTAGTAATATTAAGTATATATAACTAATTTAATTAATATAATACTTAGCTAGTTCCGCGTTAATCCTAAGGTCTAAGTAATCTAGAGGTAATAAAACCCGAGATCTACTATCTTATTTCTATTATTCCTATATCCTTAGATCTTATTCCCTATAGCTAAGGATATTAGCTTTAGTATTATCTTTATTAAGCGTATATATAATTTAAAAGTTAAATTCAGAAAGGAATTCTATCTATCTAGCTTACTTACTAGTTAGAACCTTAATAGTTATAAAGTATTCTAAGGATCGATAGTCCGTATATATACTAGTATAGTATTATAGAGATATAAGTTCTAGTCTCTATTTCCGGAAAGACTTAATAATAATATATAGCTCCTTATTATAGATCTTCTAGTTTAGTTCATATTTATTAAGAATATAAGAGTAGAATCTAATTAGATACTACTAGTTATCTTTATATAATTAGAAGATAACTCTAGCTATTATACTATCAGAAGTATTAGTTTCTAGTTTAGTTTATAATTTAAGGTCGAAATAGTATAGTTTCTATACCGATAGTAGCTATTAATATAAATCGTTAAAGGACTTCTTATAATTATTAGTGAAATTCTATAATACTATAAGCCGAGTAAGTACTAAGAGAGGTTTAGCGATAAGGCCGAAATTCCGAATAAATTAATAATAGAACTTATAGAATCCTAAGAAGGATTTTATAGCTATTACTATTTCAGAGTACTTCTAGTCTACTAATAGTACTACTTTCTCAGGATCTAGCTCGATTCCGTTAGTAGTAATAATATATCTGAGGTATTTAGTCCGAGTAATATAGAATTCGCTTTTCTTAATATCTACTTAGAGTCCAGTATCTATTAAGTATTATAATACTAATTTAATATATTCCTTATATTCCTAGAGCGTTTCCGAGTATATAAGAATATTATCTAGATAAGCTATATAGAAATTATCTAAAGAGTTTAATAATATATTATTTATATATCGCTAGTACGTACTAAATCTATTATAAAGCTTAAAAGGTAGTACTTTATATTTATAGGATCCGAAGCGAGTTCGGAAGGTAATATACTCCTCGGATTAGGGTCTATACGAATATAATTAAATACTACTTAGATATCTAGTTTAGTAAAGATTACTACTTTAGATATATAAGTTAAGAGCTTATTAATCTTAAGTATTAAGTAGGAATCCTTTCGAGTAATCGTATTAAGCTTATAATAGTCGATATAGAAGCGTAATCCTCTATCGGCCTTCTTAATAAATAGTATAAGTAATATAAAAGGACTTTAGTTAGATTCGATAAATCCCTTATCTAAGTTCTCTATAAGATACTTTTTAGTTACTTATAGTTTATCTATAGATTACTAATATAAGAGCGAATATATATTAGATAATAGTTCTTCTAGAATAATTTTATAATTATATAAGCGATATAGTAGAAGAATATTAGAATCCCGCTTAGAAAAGGCTTCCTTAAGAGTATAATACTATTCTAGTAGCTTTTCGGCTATAAGTTATTTAGTATTAGGATCCTTAAGAGAATCGCTATTTAGATAGTCTTATATAAGGTAGTCTATCTTATAGATACTAATAAAGAATAATTTAGAGCTTTTATATTTTATATTAAAATAAAAAGCTATAATACTAATTTAATAAATCAGAACCGGTTTCTAGATCCTCGGAGATTAAGAGAAGTACTTATAATAGGGTTTCGGCGTAAGTACTTTTCTTAATAAATTCGAAGCGGAAAAGGATTCCGATTTCTTAGTAATAAGCGGAAATAGATTAAATAGTAAGGATAATATATTAATATACTATATCGCTACTATTTAGTATAATCGCTATTAGTCTAGCTAGTTTATAGCTAAGTCCCGCGCGTTAGTATCGATTTAGTAAGATCGATTAATACTAAGTTTATAAAGTAGTAGAGTTATAATTATCTTCTTATTATATCAGAGGGTAGCTAGATAGCGTTCCAGCTATAGAAGCTTATAGTAGAGCGTATCTAGCTTAACCTGAAATCGTTATATCTATTTAATACTAATAATTATATCTTATTATCCTAAATCGAGGAGAATAAAAGAGTAGTTATAAATACGCTTACTATTAATAGAAAAGTATAAACGTATAAAATAAGTAATATAAGTTCTAATAGACTATTAGAACTTACGTATTAGAATAGAATAGAGTAGTAGCTCGATTTTAATACTAAGGGCTCCTAATAGTCGTCTAGTAAGAGTACGATTAATAAATAGATAACTGTTCGCTCTAGTATCGATTAAGCTACTTATAGAAACTCCTAGTCTATTTATACTAACTATAATTAAGTATATAAATTACTTACCTCCTATTAAGGAGTTAAAGTCTAGATTAGAGAGATTATACTTACGTAGACTTAAGAAAGAGTTTTTACTTAGGCCTTATCGTTTCCTTTTAGTATTAGTCTAGATTCGGAGGGTATATCTTCTACTACTTCTTTAGTTACTTAATCCTCTTCCGGAAATTTATTAATTAATTAAACTTTAGGCGAGTTAAGGCAATCTAGCTTAATATAACCGAGCTATCTATAACTATAATACCTAAGAGGTTCTCTAGTCGAGGTAGCAGGTCGTTTTAGCGCGGAAGGAGTATTAGACTATACCGGGATAGAGGTACGTACGTATAGTATAAGAGTAGTTTATTAAGGGGCTAAGCTTAGGAACTAGTAAGAAGTAGAACTAGTAGAGGTCGTAGTAGTAATAGTAAGCTTATAGTACTATACTAGGGTAATAGCTTTCTCGGGATAAGTATATTCTAAGTTATAGCGATATTCAGTATTAAAAGAAAGTAAGGATCTAACTATAGAAATATAGTTCTTATTTTACGTTAGTTTAATAATAAGAGTTAAAGCGCGTAAAGATAATATAATCTTATCTTATATATAGAAGAACTACTCCTTCTTTTTAACCTTACTTTAGATAATAGCGCTTTAAAATTAACTATAAAACTCAGCGAAAGTCTCGCATATATAGCTAAGTTATTATATTTCTAAGTAGTAGAAAGTATTATAATAGTTATCTTCTTCTAAACCGATAAGGAAGTTCTCTTCTAGTAAAGAGATTATTTCCTCGCTAGTCTTAAACTCGTTAGTAAGATACTAAGGCATAAGATACTTCTTAGCTAATCTAGTAACTAGTCCCTATACGAGAACGCGCTAGGAGAAGTCCGTAGAGTAATAGTTAGCGTTTATAGCTAGCTAGTCTCGTATCGATACTCTCTATTAGAAGAAGGTAAAGTCTAACCTATTATCTAAGAGCAGGATCTTCTTAGTAAGATAAGACTTCCTAAGGTATAACTCTACTGATTCGGCGCCGGGAGAGGGAGATAGTTTATTAGGAATAGTATCCTCTCTCTTAGTATTATATATTAGAATAGAGTTTATTAGCTTATTAAACTCTGCTATACGCGGAGATTATAGTATTAGTTCTAGTAGGAGAGTCGAAGATAAGCGAGAGACTCCTATAAGGAACTTATCTTATATAGAGATTAGTTTATCTATAATATCTTCTAGAGAGTTATTCTTCTTCTCTTAGTCCGCTAATCGTTATAAGAGGGAATAGATCAGGTTCGAGTCACCTGTAGTAATAAGAGTACTTAGGGATTATACTCTTAGTGAATTTCGCTTTTATTTTCCTTTCCTTCTTAATTAGTACTTCCTTAATAAGGTATTAACGTTCTCTAGAGTAAGAGACGTTTAAAGTAAAGAAGAGTATAATAGATTAAGTTCGGAAGTAGAGCAGGAGAGGTCGCGTTAGGTCTCCTTAGAACTAAAGGGGTCTCTAGTTTATTAGTTAGGAGCTATTCTAATAGCTTAAAAAGGGGTATATTAAAGCTATTTCGGCGGCGATATATAAAAGTTAAAGTTCCGAGGTATTTATTATACTTTCTTCAAAATCTATCTATAATTCCTTTATACTAAGAGAGTTATTAAAGGAGCGTTAGCGAAGACCTCCTCTATTATATTATTTATAATAAGCTAAATTAAACTCTGATTTATAGTTATCCGAGAGATCTCTAGTATCTCGGCTATATATAAGTAGTTATCGAATAACTAACTTAGTAGTAAGATATTATAGTAAGCTATCTCCGGCTATATTAATCTTTTTATTTAATATAACGATATAAGACTTAAGGCAGTATATAAGTAAGAATAAATAAGTAGGAAAGCTAAGAGCGATCTTATATAGTTTACTATAAAGGAAATAAAAAGATAAGGAAAGAAGAAGAAGAGAGATAAAGTATAAAGCACCTTATATATATATACCGGTACTAGTCCGATACTATACCGGGTCGGATACTAGTTCTACTGGGATACCTATAAACTTAGGCCCTATTATCTATCCTTCTTCTCATATGATATTCAGGTGAGCTATCGTTATAATACCTCGTACGCTTCCTAGAACTAATTAAAGCGTTTATCTCGTTTATCAGCGTCGTGTTAATAGCGCTAGTAAGTATAGTATTTATATAAGTCCTTGATTTCGATCAGAGAGCTATAAACGTTACTAGGAGGAGTATATAGTAGCTAAATAATCTATCGTTTAAAGGTATCTAAGAGTACTTAATATTCCGAAAGCCAGGTCCTTCCGAGTATAATACTATAGTTTCTAAGAGTAGTAATAAAAAAAGGGGTAAATACCTGAATATAGCGATCTACTATTAAGTTAAGTATTATATAGTAACTAATTATACTATTATTAATACTATTGAAACCTTTAATAGGGATTATATTTAGCAGAAAGTGAATTAAAGGTTTTAGAAAGAAAGAAAGAGATTTAAGAAAAGAACGATTAATAAAACAGTATCTATTAGCTCTAGAATCAAGAAGTGCGAGTAGCTTATACGAAAGTCTATTCTTAGTAAGAGTAGTACGCGTAGTAAACGATTAACTACTAAGAAGCTTCATAAGGTTAAGATATCGCATATCTCGTATACTACTTAGGAAGAAGTCTTTCCTTAGGCGTAATCTTTTACTAGCGGAAGTTTAGTATACTCTTAATTGTCGCTATACGTATCTTTATTATTATTATCTTCTGACTCGCTATTAATATTATTATTAGTATTAATCGTATTAATATAGTATAGAGTATTAGGTCGAGCTGACGATAAGCGTAAGTATAAGGTAAGCGTGAAGTAATAAGGAGTATTCGCTAGCGATAGAGCTCGCGGAGTATCGCTTCGCACTTACTATAGTATACGACTCGTAGAAGTTTAATTACTAGTTATACTAGTATTCTCGGGAGTAAGAAGGCCTAGTTACGGATAAGAAGAAGAGTTCGTAATATAGCGCTAGGAGGAGGTATTAATAGGGCGTTCCCGAGTCGCGCTAGCCTTAGCTGAAGACTCGGAATAGTAAGTCTTTTCGATAAATTAACCTTAATCTTTAGCTTATATAGCTTTAACGTATTCTTCTAGTGTTCTTAATATTCTATACTATTAGAAGAGCTATTTCCGAAGCCGTAAGAGTAGCTTCTCTTATAAGTCTATTTTCAGAGTCGATTAATTATTTATACTAGCTTTACGAGCTAGCGTACGAAACTCGTAGTAGAACGTCTAGAAGGTCTACTTATAATCTATCCTTAGCACTAAGTAGCTAGCTCTTATAGTTTATTAGTCGTATAGATTCGATAAGAAGAAGACGAGTTAAGTAATTATATTAAGTAAATCGATTATATTACTTTCCTTATTATATTCTAGTTCTAAGAATAAGAGTTCTAGGTAAGTTCTAGCTATTCCTTCTATTTCATTAAGTAACTAATCTTTATAGTAATCTTTATTAAGGAAGTAGCTAGAGTAGCGCCGGAAGGCGTTACGTATCTATACTTCTCAGAGTTTTAGAGAGTAATCGATTCTATCAGAGAGCTTATTTAGAAAGTTCGGAATCTTCTTAATACGCGTAGCGTAGAATATTAACGATATTCCTTTAGTAGATTATTCTCGATAGTAATTATTAAGCGTAAGAGTAGTATTATCTTCTTTAATTAAGTGTAGTAGTATTATACGCGATTAAACGTTATTAAATAATATAGACTTAATAAAACGCTAAGCAGTTAACTAGCGTAGTTCCCGGAACTCGTCCCGTAACTAACATAACTCTATAGATAAGTCTATATTTAATTATCTCTCCTCCGCGAGTCTTCTCTCTGCCTCTTATAGCTAGTAAGCGCGGTCTTCCTATAAGTTACTTATAGTTACTATTAATATAAGAGTATTATCAGGGAGGTTTAGTAACTCGGTAAGTTCGTTAATTATAGTAGGAGTTAGAGAGCTTAACTTAGATAAGGCGTTATCGCGAGCACTCTTTACTATAGAGAGGGGTAGATTATAGCGAGTATTACGAGTCGCTAAGGAATAGGTAGAAGTAGAGGGAGTTAGAGAACTAGTTATCGATTTATCGGACTTAGGTTACTTCTATTTAGGTACTATTCTTTAAGTTTATACTTAGTATAAGCCTTCTCTATATAGCGTAATCTCCTGCGTTTAGTAGCTCTAGGCATAGAGGTATAATATAGGTAGATATTTACTATCTTCCTAGATATAAGTAAAAGAGTTATAGATAATATAACGCTTACTCTAGAAAGGTCTTACGTATTACCTAATAAGTAAGACCTTATATTATATAGAATATGAAGTAGTAAGAATTAACTTAGAATCTATAACTAAGGAGTGAAGAAGTAGAGAGAGAAGGGGAGTATATATATGAAAAGGGGCCCCTAAACTCTACTCGTGTAATCTCGCTTAGCAGTAAGTGTTTCCACTAATAGGAGGAAACCTCCAAACCTCCAATCTGTCCAGTCGTCACACCTAGCGTATCTATAAGAAGCTAGTAGAATAGTCTTTAACCTTAGATATTACTATAACGCGGGAGATATAATAACTAGATCAGAGCCTTAATCCACAGAATATATACTAACCTTTAATTCCACGATTATAGCTTTACTCTTTTCTACTACTTTTATCTTCCTAGGAACTTTCCAGGCTTTATTAGCTAGATAAACTCGTAGTATAACTTAGGTAAGCTTCAAATTCCTAGTAATAGCCGCTAATAAAGCTTATATAGATCTAGGTCTAGGTATATTATTCTTAGTCGAAGACTTCAGGTTTACCTTCTTTTGATTACGACGCGTAGATAGCTTACGAAATTGCTTTAATATCTCTAGGGATATCTGAAATAATTCCAGAAGATTTATTATAATATTAATACTAGTAGCTAGGTCCTTAAAATTAACTAGTCCTAATCCTTTATACTTAATTATCTCTCTTAATTATCTCCCTCTCTTCCTATCTTCTTTTATCGCAGACCTTAGTCTAGATCCTTAAGTAACTACCTCTAGTTCTTTAGCTATATCCTGCTCCTTAGGAATATTAATCCTTATACGCTTCTTATTCCGAGTCCCATATACTACTCTAGTATAAATACCTTTATCTTCCTCCTCTCCTTCTACCTTATTTCCTAATATCTCTATAGATTCTGCTTAGTACTATAGGTTATCTAGAAGTATAATTATAGCTTTCGCTTTTCCCGCTTTATTACTTAACTTAGCAGATCTAGCTTAGATAAATTAATTAAATAAAGTTATTTCTACTAAGCTTAGTATACTAGCTCTATCTGAGCTAGAAGATAATATTATAGATATTATCGATAATAATTTAGAGGTACTAAAAGGAACCCTATTATCTATAGCTCTAGGTCCTTCGATACTATAAAAGTCTCCCTATAGCTAAGTGTATAATACTTAAGTAGTAGTTTCTAGGAATATAATTTATTTCAAGTGCGCACGCTCCTAAAAGGGTAATATAATATTTAGATAAGCTAACTTAAGGTAGCCGTAATATCTATAGCTAATACAGAGGATACTATCCCTCTTAGAGTTATATACTAGGGTCCTATTAATATATAGGTTCAGGCTTTCTCGCGCTAGTTGTAAAGGAGGAATATTAGTAGAAGTATTAATATTAGTTTATATTCCGTTTCTAGGATATAACTACTATCTGTTACCTGTATTAAAGTTATTTCGACGATAAGGGAGCTAGTATTACTAAGGTTAGTACTTAGTTCTACTTCTAGCTACCTGCGTTATTTGAGCATTTAAGGTTAGAGAGGCAGTAAGCTGCAGAACTAGCTATAATTAGGGTAAATAAGTAGGTAGAGCACTCGAAGAATTCTACCTAGATTAATAGGAGCTCGAAGGATTCTGAGGTAGGCCCGATGAACTATTTTGCTAACTCGAAACACTAGTATTAGTCTGCACCCTATAGGTAAGCGTATTCTAAGCATAGGCAGCTAATATAATATATATAGGTATTCCTATAGCTTACGCGATATACTCTTCTAGTCTATTAAAGTACTTTCTCTTCTTTACCTCTTCTTCTACTTTCTCTTACGCCTTAACTAACTATTATAATAAATAAAGTACCTTATATATTCTCTATAAGTATAGAACATGTAGAATATTATTATTTAAAGTATAAACTCTTAGTTTATTATCTTTAATTCTATAGATAAAAGCTTAAGTAAGAGAAGTAAGGATATACTTATTAGAGGTCTTCTTAGGTAGTAAAGGTTCTCCTAGACTCTTCTTAATATTAGTAACTCCTATAAGTTTAAGGAGAGTAGTAGTTCGGTAGTAATAAGAGGTAAGATTTTCATATTCTCTCTAAATAAGATTTAATACCTTAGCTATAATATCTACCTTCTCTAAAGGCAGTTTATTATCTAGATACTAAGTCTTAAGCTACTCGATAACTTCTTACTTCTCTTCTTCGCTCGTATATATTCTATTTTATATAATCTCTTTTATTCTAGTATCTGATCAGAAACGCCTTAAAGTATCTCTACTAAGTAATATAGTAATAGCTCTAAGGTAAGTTAGGGCTAGTAGTATCAGACCTTCTACCTTAAAGTTATAGTCCAGATAGTCTAGCTATTATACTACTAGTATATCTCTATTACTATAGAAGTCCTTAGCTCTCTTAAATCGAGGTATCTTTATTCCAGATATTCTAGATATATTACTTTTCCTACTCTTCTTAACTTTCTCTCGAGCAGCCTTAATATCTATCCTAGAGTTTAATTTCTACTAAATTCTTTCTTTTAGCTACTCTATTATTTCTCTAAGCTAAGTTTAATTATATATTATATAGCTTTAATCGAAGATAGAAACCTTAAAGGCTTATAGAGAGGTTAGTATTTCAGCTACCTCTAGTGTTTCTCCTCCCTTCTTTATAATCGTATTATCTTAATATAATAGCTATATTAGCTTCATTATCTATACTAATTATTAGAGGTTTTAGGTTTAGGCTATATTTAGTAGCTTCTTTAGTATTAATAGAGCAGATAATTCTTAAGAAGTTATACCCTCGTAGATGTTTTTCAGCTTATAATAATAAGTATCAGATATAGAGCTTATTCTTATTAAATATTTAACTAATACGAAGGTTTAGAAACTTAGTGCAGATTCTAGAGACTTTAGTGCATATAACTATATAATTAGTAATTCCCCTGATACGTTATAACTATTATATCTTAAAGATTATAAATATAATATCTTCTAGCTAGAAAGCTAATATATGGAGTTTATCTTAGCTGCTAATATAGTACTAGATTAACTCAGGGGAAGCTATGCAGAAGTTATAGGGAAAGGTAGGGTTAGCTTCGAGACTACTCGAGCTAAGATAAGGTAAGTAGGCTCCTCGATATTCGGGTTCTCGAAAATTCGAAATTTAGAGAACTTTCGAGTTAATCCCTTTAGTTCTTTATAGAGATTTATATATAAGGGCTATAGAATAGTATAAGGAGGTACTAAATCTACTATATCAGATTCTGAGGTTTAGTAGTTAGAGTATATCCTAGGCGACTATATAGATATATTATTTATTAACTCCTAGAAAGAAGAATTAATATCGTTAGATTCTTTACTACTAGAGTAATAGGTATTATTAATATATTATAATAATTATAGCTAGTTGCAGTAGTATTATTCAGCTTTTAGTGTTAATATTATCTATAGTTAGCTCGAAGCCAGGTTAGTAGTAATATTCTTATTTCGAGGTGGGCTCG
Organism: Rhynchosporium graminicola; assembly: GCA_900074885.1. NCBI lineage: Eukaryota > Fungi > Ascomycota > Leotiomycetes > Helotiales > Ploettnerulaceae > Rhynchosporium > Rhynchosporium graminicola. The sequence goes on from FJUW01000037.1 coordinate 551,247, forward strand.
AAAGGGAGATAGCGGGGCCGGTTTAGGTCACTCGAGGCTCTCGAAGGGAAGAGCTAAGATATAGGATTTCGAGATAATCTTTACCTAGGATATAACTTCCGTGACCGGATATAAAGTTATTATCCTCAGAGAAGCTGCAAGTAGTAGATCTGGATACTTCCTTCTACTATTTCTAAGGCCTAGAAGAATCCTGAAATATATAGGAGTACTTAGTGCAAATAGCTATATATAGCTAGGAGAGTATATATCCTTATAATTTAAGGCCTTCTAATATTATAGGATTCTTCATAGATATTCCGTCGATATCTGGGGTTTACTAAGGGCTTATACCCGGAATTTTAAGGCGATCTGGATATCTTAGGCGCTATAGTAGTATTAGGTACCGCTAGTACCGTTACTATACTCGGTGGTTTCTTCTAGAGAAGAAATTGAAGCACGAAAGAATTACTAGTAGACAGAGATATAGCTTAATCTCTCCCTACAGTAGTCACTAGAAAAGGTATAGGAACAGAACCTCTTAAGAAGCGTAGTTATATTTCTTACAAGGTTTAGAAACCTTGAGAGTAATCTATGAAAGAGAGAGGTCTGTGCGCTACTAGCTAGGTGCAAATCCAGTGACATCACACCCGGTACAATTTGTCCCCCTCGGCAGAATCGACCTCCCTCTACCAGAACCTTTGATTTAATACTCCCTATATCTACTTAACTAAGATATCCGACTCTCCTTAATCTTTTAGCTTCTTTAAAATTCGATTTCGACTTTCGCTTCTTCTATAACTTTTAAGTGTTCTATCACTTTCGCTTAGCCTCGCTTACCTAATGCCTCCTAAGAAGGCTCAGCTAGCTCCTACGGCTTTACCGGAATACCCTCGCAGCCCCTCCGATTCCGTACCTACTATAGAATTACTTCAATCGATTGAAGACTATTAATTATAGACAAAATCGACTACTCAGGAGCTCTCTATCGGTATTAGTCGAATCGAGCAGATGTTTGCCGAATTTTTACGTACTCAGGTATAATCGGTAAACTCGGTATTATAATTACCGATAGAACCTACCCTTGAACGCTCTTTAATTAATAATTTACGGACCTCCGGCAAGTCGCAACTGACTAAAAGTATTAATAATCTTAATATAGGGATTAACTTGTCTTTTAGCTAATAGCGTGCTTCTATTTAAGACCGACTTAAAGTTAATTCAGATTAATACCCGACTACGCGTGCTTATAAAGCGCTAGTCTAGAGCTCTACTTCTGGCCTTATAAGAGGTTACTTAGAACTATAGTATCTCTCGGAAATTACGCCTTTCTCCTCTACTAAAGAGATAATTTCAGTACTCGCTTCTTACTACCTTTCTGGACTCGAAACGGAGTAGTATCAGACTGAATTTCATAAGCTTTTGATAAAAAAAGGAGTCCTTTTTGCAATTCCGTGCAAAGTTCTAAAGCTCGGCAATTCTCGGAGGTATAGCTGAATCAGAGTAGTACTTTTACCTCTAGCTGAAGCTTACTATACGGCTACGTATAGCTGCCGCTCTAATTAAGTACTCTTAGAAGACTAATTATTCAGCTATAGTCTCTTCTCTTACGGCACTCGATTTGGAACTCTCTCGACTACCTTCAATACCTCGAGCTACTCTAGCTCTACCGATAGTTAGTATATCTTCTGAGCCCTTAATACCCATCGAGGAAGTACAGTATTACTACTATAAGAAGCACGGTCACTACAAGAGCGATTATCCGACAAGGCGAAGAAGGAGTGATTTGCGTCTTGCGCTTTAGATTAATAATTACTTGGATTTTATTTAGAATTCGACTTGATTTAACTCCCTTTTCTTTCGTTTTTTATTTGCCTTTAAAGGCTCGAGGGCGAGCCTTTATCTTGGAAGGGGGTAATATGACGGCGCATAGTATACGTAGCAGATACGGGCCAGTATCGGTGCCTTAGGCATACCCTCCTTGTATATATAGAAGGTGCAGACTCCTTTAGAGCTCTATATCTTTCTGTTTCCTTCGTACCAGATTATATAAGATCGCTCTTAGCCTCCCTACTTGTTTATTCTTGCTTATATACCGCCTTGAGTCTTGTGTCGTTACAACTATAGAAAAGATATATATTCCGCTATATCTCCTACGGAGTCCCTAAGAAGCTTAGCGGAGTCCTAAAATAAGAGCTAGAAGTACTCTATTAGCACTAAAAGAGAGTAAGCTAATAGGAAATAAGCGGAGTCTAATACTTACTTATATTTAACCTTATTAAGTAATAATAGTAATAATAGAAGTAGTAATCTGAGAAGCTAAAGGACTAAAAAATATAAGTTACTAATAATAAATAAGTAAGAACCGAATAAACTTATACGGAAAGGAGACTAGAGGATTAGAAGAGCTTAAGAGCTTTCTAGGCCTTTAAGATCTTAACGAGATTAGTATAAGCCTTATTTCTAAATAGAGTATAAAGTAACGAAAAATAAGCGGAATATAGTACTTACTTATTAGTATTAGCGAAATAAGTCTAAATAGAGTAAGCGATATAGAAGATTTAAAGACTATTACGTAAGCTAACTGTTTTCGCGCGGAATCTAGGAAAAACTTATAAGTTCTCGTAATTCTTCTTCTTATCCTTATAGTAGATATAGGATCTGTGACGACAGCTCACCTGAAGGTCATATAAGAAGAAGGATAGATACTAGGGCCTAAGTTTATAGGTATCCCAGCAGAACTAGTATCCGACTTAGTATAGTATCGGACTAGTACCGGCATATATATATAAGGTGCCTTATACTCTATCTCTCTTCTTCTTCCTTCCTTATCTTTTTATTTCCTTTATAGTAGACTATATAAGATCGCTCTTAGCTTCACTACTTATTTATTAATACTTATATACAACCTAAAGTCTTATATAATTATATTAAAAAAAAAGATCAAGATAGCTAGAGATAACTTACTATAATATCTTACTACTAAGTTAGTTATTCGATAACTACTCGTATATAGCTAAGATACTAGAGATCTCTCGGATAGCTATAAATTAGGGTTTAATTCAGCTTATCGTAAATAATATAATAGAGGAGGTTTTCGCTAACGCTTCTTTAATAACTCTCTTAGTATAAAGGAATTATAAATAGATTTTAAAGAAACTATAATAAATACCCTAGAACTTTAACTTCTATATATCGCCGCTGAAATAGCCCTAATATACCCTTTTTTAAACTACTATTATAGCTCCTAACTAATAAACTAGAGACCCCTCTAGTTCTAGAGGATCTTAACGCGATCCTTCCTACTCTACCTCTAAACCTAATCTATTATACCCTTCCTTACTTTAAACGTCTCTTATACTAGAGAATATTAATATCTTATTAAGGAAGTACTAACTAAGAGGGAAAGGAAAATAAAAGCGAAATTCCCTAGGAGTATAATCGCTAAGTACTCTTACTACTATAAGTAACTCGAACCTGATCTATTCCCTCTTATAATAATTAGTAGACTAAGAAGAAAAGAATAACTCTCTAGAAGATACTATAGATAGACTAATCTCCGCATAAGATAAGTTCCTTATAGGGGTCCCTCGCCTATCTTCGACTCTTCTACTAGAACTAATACTATAATCTCCGCGTATAATAGAGTTTAATAAGCTAATAAACTCTATTCTAATATATAGTACCGAGAGAGAGGATACTATTCCTAATAAACTATTTTCTTCTCCCGGCGCCGAATCAGTAGAGTTACGCCTTAGGAAGTCTTATCTTACTAAGAAGATCCTACCCCTAGATAATAGATTAGACTCTACTTTCCTCTAATAGAGAGTATCGATACGAGACTAGCTAGCTATAAACGCCGACTATTACCCTATAGACTTCTCCCGGCGCGTTCTTATATAGGAGCTAGTTACTAGATTAGCTAAAGAGTATCTTACGCCTTAGTACCTTACTAATAAGTTTAAAACTAGTGATAAAATAATCTCCTTATTAGAGGAGAACTTTCTTACTAGTTTAAAGGAAGATAATTATTATAACGCTTTCTATCGCTTAGAAATATAATAACTTAGCTATATACGCGAGACTTTCGCCGAGTTTCGTAATCGATTTTAAAGCGCTATTATTAAAGGTAAGATTAAAAAGAAGAAGTAGTTCTTCTATATATAGGATAAGATTATACTATCCTTACGCGCTTTAACTCTTATTATTAAATTAATATAGAATAAGGATTACGCTTCTATAGTCGGATCCTTACTTTCTTTTAATACTAAGTATTACTATAACTATAACGCTTACTCTAGAAAGGTCTCAAAACTACCTGAGTAATAAGACCTCATATTGCTATGAATATAAAGTAGTAAGAATCACTTGAGAATCTATAACTAAGGAGTGAAGAAGTAGAGAGAGAATAGAAGTATATATATGAAAAGGGGCCCCTAAACTCTACTCGTATAATCTCGCTTAGTAATAAGTGTTTCTACTAATAGGGAGAGACCTCCAAACCTAACTAGTCGTCATACTACCCCCCCCTCCGAAAAAAGCTCGCCCTCGAGCGTTAGTCTATCTCCTTATTACTATTAAGGTAGTCGTAATTATTAATTCTATCGTAGAAAGCTTTTAGCTAATTAGGTAATATAGTAAGAGGTCTAGCTTACGTTAAGTTATTAAGATAGAATTATTATAGCTTAGCGGGAGCGTATTTAACGTCTATAGTATCGTACTATATAAGATCGATATCTTAATTTAACTAGGAAACTCGGTATAAGAGGCTATTACGCTACTTATAGTACGCAAGTATATCTTCGATCTCCTATTCATTGTTACTAGTAATATTAATAAGTAGTAGTAGCAGTAAGGTTTATCCTAGCAAGAGGTCGTTTAGATACTTCTGTAGCTTAGCAGCAGGGAATACGTTATATACTTTCATACTAGCAGGGAGCTTTAGATAATAAGAGCTTCCGACCTTTTCAATTATACGGAAAGGTCCATTAGTTAGGAAGTCAAGTTTTTTACTAAGTCAAGTACTTATAAAGTAACGCATATCTAGCCAGATAAGGTCGTCTATAGTAAAGTCGACTTCACAGCGTAAGCGATTATAAGATTAGGCTATCTTAGCTTATATACGTTAGAAGCTTAATTAAGTAATAGTCTAAGCGTCGCGCAGATAATTAGCATAATCTAGAGCTTACTAAGTATTCAACTTATTAGTAAGCGTAGTAGAGTCAGGTAAGTCTTTCTAATTCTAATCAACGCGAGGTATATATCTATAAATAACTTCAAAGGGTAAGAGATCTCTAAGGGATTCGTAAGGGAGAGTTATCTAGGCGTAGTCTATAATAAGTAAGAACTCCGACTAGTCGTCTTAATAGTAAGAGATAAAAGGTCGTAATCTACGTTAGAGATATTAGTTATAGATCTCTATTTAGCTATCTATTTATAAGTAATCTACTATAGAAAGCTATCTTTTAGTACCTAGAATCGTAATAACTATAGTCTAAAAACAGGAAATAAATTAAGGCCCTCTATTAGAGATAATTATCAATAGAGCTCCGAAATAGTAATATACGTAGTATAAGTAAAGCTTTATAAGGTCGCGCGCATCGGAAGTCTTTCGGTATAGAATACTAATTACTTATTTACTAAAACGGTTAATAAATACGAGAACGTTATCATAGCTGTATTTATCGCAGTTAAAGCTATAGTAGTCGACTATAATATACTCCCATAGATATAATAGTATAAGCAGAAGTTAGAGAAGGCCCGGTTTCTTATCGCGCGGCACTTGAATTCGTCGGTAAGTATAATAGTTATAGTAGTACTAGTTAATAGTTAAAGCGATTCCGTACTACTAGTATTATAATACTAGTAGTTATAAGGTCTTCTTTACACTTAGATAAGTAGTCTCTAATCGGTCGTATACTTCGCGTATAAGTAGCGTACGAAAGTATAAGATATTAAGTATAATTAGTCTTCCTTTATAGAGTAGAAGATCTTTTTCTATAGTCAGTTTTCTAGGAGTAGTAGAGAGAGCTTATTTCCGTAGGGCTTAGAGTAATAGCGTAATATAATTAGCGTTAAGTACTTACTATACTATAGAAAAGACTAGCGATAAGTCGGCGACTTCTAAGGCGTTAATAAGCTTAAAGTTATCTATAGAGTCGGAGCTATTCCGGAGGTTACTTATAAGTAGTACTAGATCGATTTAGTCTTCGCGTAGTAGCTACTATAAACGCTAAGTTCTTTTAGTGTTATTCTAGTCGTCCAATTTATCTGTTCTACGAGAGAGAGCGTTAGTAAGTAGATTATACTTCCTAGGTCAATAGGTAATTATAAAGTTATAATCTGCGAGTAGCTCGGCTTATTAAGCTTATCGTACGTTCAGCTATTTAGAGGTTATAAAGTACTTAAGAGCTTTATAATCAGTAATAACGCGGATCTAATATAGTACGCTTGCGAGCTCAGATCTCTAGTTACTAAAAGATCATATAATTATAAGTATTTCCTTATCGTGAATAGCGTAATTAAGCTCGGCAAGTAGTATAATCTTAGAGAAGTAAGCTACTAGGAACTAGTCTTCGTCGTGCTATTATAATAGCACACCTACTATTACTCTATCACTAGCATCTATTTCGATCATATAAGGTAGATATTACTAATAGTAGTAAAGGAATAGTACCGAAGTAAGAGCGTGCTTTAGGTAATTAAAGGCATCTTTATACTCCTTAGCGAACTGAAATAATACGTTGTTTTTAGTAAGTTATATAAGAGGTTTTATAATAATTCCGTAGTCCTTAATAAATCGTTAGTAGAAGTTATAAAAGCTTAAGAATAATTATACGCCCTTAACTATAGTAAGGTAATTCAAAGATTATATAATATTAACCTTCTTAGGGTCTACCTCGATCCTAGAAGTAAAGATAATAAATCTAAGGTATTTAGTATAAGTAATATTAAATTCATACTTCTTAAGGTTAGCTTATAATCTAGCGTCTTATAATTGTTATAGTACTTTATATACGTGTAATTAATACTATAGTAGGTTATTAGAGTAGATCAGAATATTATCTAGATATATTATATAGAAGTCGTCTAAGTAGTTGAATAAGATATTATTCATATATCGCTAGTACGTCGCAGGGCTGTTAGTCAGACCGAAAGGGAGTACCTTACACTTATATATACCGTAATAAGTCCGGAAGGTTATATACTCTTTAGAGGCTAGATCTATTCGAATTCGGTAGAACGCCTAGCGAATATCTAGTTTAATAAATATCTTAGTAGTAGAGATTCTAGCTAGCGTTTTATCGATTAATAGCAATAGATATTAATCCTTCCTCGTGAGGTTATTAAATGCGCGAAAGTCGATATAGAATCTTAGACTTCTATTAGCTTTATTAACGAAAAGAATAAGTGTAGCGTATAGTACTTAAGAAGGTTCGATAAAACCTTTAGCTAAGTTATTAGTAATATACGCCTTAATGACTTTAAGTTCTTTAGCTGATATCTTATATAAAGGGGAGTATTTAAGGTTCTTCTCAGCCCCTTCCTTAAGCTTAATTCGGTAATCGTATAAGTAATAAGGAGGGAGAATATCGCTAGTTTCCTTAGAAAAGACGTATACCTACTAGCTATACTTATAAGGGATCTATAGTTCTGAATCTAATTCGCTTAAGCTAATAGTAAATTATTAAGCGGTTTTATAATATTCTGTAAGGTCGATAGTTAAAGATATAATAGTAGTATCGCGTTACTAAACTGCGATTCGGTTGTTAAGAAGCTTATCTATCTCGTGAAAAGTAATAGAGAAGATCTTATCGTTAGAAGACTTTTAGTGTTTATATAAGAGATAGAAAGCTAAGCTGCTAATTACGTAAATCTCTAGCGTAAGAAGCTCTAGAAGAGGTCTAAGTATATAAGGTGATCTTTATCGCTTCCGAAATGTCGTAGTAGCTATTTTTATACTTTAAGTAGCTTCTGTTAAGTCGCGAGATAGTATTCCGAGCAACTATTAGTCTATAGTATGAATTATATAAGCGTAGTCTTATACGTAGGTCTTTAATATAGAAACTTCTAATTAGAGTTAAAGTAGAGATTCACGCGGGATATAAGCGATAACGTTACTAAATCGTACGTATTTCGGCCGTATATTAGTAGTCTCTCTAGAGTATAAAGACCTCTCTTTACTACTCTATTCTCGTTCTTCAGATAATAAACACTTAGGCTCGTTATATCTATAATAAGTAGCATAAACGCCGGAGAAATAATCCTAACTAATCGGTAGTAGTAATAGAGGGTTAGTTACTTATAGAATACTCTCTAAAGGAGAGTTTTAGATATTTTTATAACTATAAGTCTCCCTAGAAGTGCGCTTCCGAGCTAGTAATAGTCGTTTAATAATAGAGATAGAGTTAATAATAGCTCGAATATTAATAAGAGAGTTAGCTGCGTTTCGCTATTCCTCGTACGCTTCCCAGAACTAATTAAGGTGTTTGTTTCGTTCGTCAGCGTCGTATTAGTAGCGCTAGTAAGTACAGTATTTACGTAAGTCCTTAATCTCGATCGGAGAGCTATAAACGTTACTAAGAGGAGTATATAGTAGCTAAATAATCTATCGTTTAGAAGTATCTAAGAGTACTTAATATTCCGAAAGCTAAGTCCTTCCGAGTATAATACTATAGTTTCCGAGAGTAATAATAAGAAAAGGGGTAAATACCTGAACGCGACGATCTACTGTCAAATTAAGTATCGTATAGTAACTAATAATACTACTATTAACGCTATTAAAGCCTTTAATAAGAATTACGTTTAGCAGAGAGTAAATTGAAAGTTTTAAGAAGAAGGAAAGGGATTTAAGAAAAGAACAATTAATAAAATAGTATCTATTAGCTCCAGAATCGAGAAGTGCGAGTAGCTTATACGAGAGTCTATTCTTAGTAAGAGTAGTACGTATAGTAAATAATTAACTACTAAGAAGCTTCGTAAGGTCAAGATATCGCATATCTTATATACTACTTAAGAAGGAGTCTTTCCCTAAGCGTAGTCTTTTACTAGCGGTTTAATATACTCCTAAGTGTCGTCGTACGTCTCTTTATTGTTATTATCTTCTGACTCGCTATAAACGTTATTATTAGTATTAATTATATTGATTCGATACGGAGTATTAGGTCGAGCTAATAATAAGCGTAGATATAAGGTAAGCGTAAAGTAACGAGAAGTATTCGCCGGCGATTATGCACGAGGCGTGTCGTTTCGTACAGAGTATAATACTTATTTACTAGTCGCATTAGTGTTCTCGGGCGTAAGAAGACTAATTTACGGATAAGAAGAGGAGTTAGTACTATAGCGCTAAGAGGAGGTATTTATAAGGCGTTCCCGAGTCGCGCTAGCCTTAGCCGAAGACTCGGAATAATAGGTCTTTTTAATAAATTAACCTTAGTCTTCAGCTTATATAGCCTTAACGTATTCTTCTAGTATCCTTAACGTTCAGTACTATTAGAAGAGCTATTTCCGTAGCCGTGCAAGTAGCTTCTCCTATAAGTCTATTTTCAGAGTCGATTAATCATTTACTCTAGCTTTACGAGCTAGCGTACGAAACTCGTAGTAGAACGTCCAGAAGGTCTATTTATAATCTATCTTTAGCGTGGAATAGCTAGCTCTTATAGTTTATTAGTCGTATAGATTAGATAAGAAGAAGACGAGTTAAGTGATTATATCGAGTGAATCGATTATACTACTTTCTTTATTATATTCTAGTTCTAAGAATAAGAGTTCTAGGTAAGTTCTAGCTATTCCTTCCGTTTAGTTAAGTAACTAATCTTTATAGTAATCTTCGTTAATAAAGTAGCTAGAGTAGCGCTAGAGAGCGTTACGTATCTATACTTCCCAGAGTTTTAGAGAGTAATCGATTCTATTAGAGAGCTTATTTAGAAGGTTCAGTATCTTCTCTATACGCGTAGTATATAATATTAATAATATTCCTCTAGTAGATTATTCTCGACGACGATTATTAAGCGTAAGAGTAGCGTTATCTTCTTCAATTAATAGTAGTAGTATTATACGTGATTAAACGTTATTAAACGATATAAACTTAGTAGAGCGCTAAGTAATTAACTAGCGTAGTTCTAGGAACTCGTCCTGTAACTAGCGTAATTCTGCAGATAAGTTAGCGTTTAATTATCTCTCCTCCGCGAGCTTCCTTTCTGCCTCTTATAGCTAGTAAGCGTAGTCTTCCTATAAGTTACTCATAGTTACTATTAATATAGGGGTATTATTAGGGAGGTTTAGCGACTTAGTAAGTTCGTTAATTATAATAGGAGTTAGGGAGCTTAACTCGGACGAGGCGTCGTCGCGAGTACTCTCTACTATAGAGAGAGGTAGGTTATAGCGAGTATTACGAGTCGCCGAAGAATAGGAAGTAGAGGGAGTCAGAGAACTAGTAGTCGATTTATCGGACTTAGGTTACTTCAGTTTAAGTGCTATTCTTCAAGTTTATACTTAGTATAAGCCTTCTCTATATAGCGTAGTCTCCTGCGTTTAGTAGCTCTAGGCACAGAAATATAATATAAGTAGATATTTACTATCTTCCCAGACGTAAGTAAAAGAGTTATAGATAATATAACGCTTACTCTAGAAAGGTCTTAAAACTACCTAAGTAATAAGACCTCATATTACTATGAATATAAAGTAGTAAGAATCACTTGAGAATCTACAACTAAGGAGTAAAGAAGTAGAGAGAGAATAGAAGTATTTACATGAAAAGGGGCCCCTAAACTCTACTCGTGTAATCTCGCTTAGCAGTAAGTGTTTCTACCAATAGGGAGAGACCTCCAAACCTGACCAGTCGTCACAATAACTCAGAACGTACTTATCCTGAGAAAGCTATTACCTAAGTATAGTACTATAAGCTTACTATTACTACTATAACTACTACTAGTTCTATCTCTTACTAGTCCCTAAGCTTAGCTCCTTAATAAACTACTCCTGCACTATACGTATATACTTCTACCCTAGTATAAGCTAGTACTCCTTCCGCGCTAAAACGCCTTATTACCTCGACCGGAGAACCCCTTAGGTATTATAGTTATAGATAGCTTAATTATATTAAGCTAGATTACCCTAACCCGCCTAAGGTTTAATTAATTAATAAATTTCTAAAAGAGAAAAGAGTAGCTAAGGAAGTAGTAGAGAATATACTCTCCGAATCTAGACTAATACTAGAGGGAAATAATAAGGCCTAAGTAAAAACTCCTTCCTAGGTCTATATAAGTATAATCTCTCTAATCTTAACCTTAACTCCCTGATAAGAGGTAAGTAATTTATATATCTAATTATAGTTAGTATAAATAAGCTAGGAGTTTCTATAAATAGCTTAATTAATATTAGAGTAAATATTTATCTATTTATTAATCGCACTCTTACCGGACGACTATCAGGAGCCCTTAGTACTAAAATCGAGCTACTACTTTATTCTATTCTAATATATAGTTTCTAATAGTCTATTAGAACCTATATTACTTATTTTATATATTTATACTTTTCTATTAATAATAAGCGTATTTATAATTACCCTTTTATTCTCCTCGATTTAGGATAATAAGATATAATTATTAGTATTAAATAGATATAACGATTTCAAGTTAAGCTAGATACGCTCTACTATAAGCTACTATAGCTAGAACGCTATCTAGCTACCTTCTAATATAATAAGAAGATAATTATAACTCTACTGCCTTATAAACCTAGTATTAATCGATCTTACTAAATTAATACTAACGCGCGGGACTTAGCTATAAACTAGCTAGACTAATATTAATTATATTAAATAGTAGTATTATAATATATTAATATATTATCCTTACTCTTTAACTTATTTCCGCTTATCGCTAAGGAATCCGAACCCTTTTCCGCTCCGAATTTATTAAGAAAAGTACTTACGCTAAAACCCTACTATAAGTACTCCTCTTAACCTCCGAGGATCTAGAAACTAGTTCCGATTTACTAAATTAGTACTATAGCTTTTTACTTTAATATAAAATATAAAAGTTCTGAATTATTCTTTACTAATATCTACGAGATAAACTACTTCTTATAAGACTAAATAAATAGCGACTCTCCTAAGGATCCTGATACCGAACGACTCGTAGCCGAAAAGCTACCGGAATAATACTATACCCTTAAGGAAGCTTTTTCTAAGCGGGATTCTAATATTCTTCCGCTTTATCGCTTATACGATTATAGAATTATCCTAAAAGAAATATTACTTAATATATATTCGCCCTTATATTAGTAATCTATAGACGAACTATAAGTAACTAAGAAATACTTTATAAAGAACTTAGATAAGAGATTTATCGAATCTAGCTAAAGTCCTTTTATATTATTTATACTATTTATTAAGAAGGCCGATAGAGGATTACGCTTCTATATCGACTATTATAAGCTTAATACGATCACTCGAAAAGATTCTTACTTAATACTTAGGATCGATAAGCTCTTAACTTATATATTTAATATAATAATCTTTACTAAACTAGATATCCGAGTAGTATTTAACTATATTTATATAGACCCTAAGTTAGAGGAGTATATTACTTTCCGAACTCGCTTCGGATCTTATAAATATAAAGTATTACTTTTTAAGCTCTATAATAGACTTAGTATATACTAGCGATATATTAATAATATATTACTAGACTACTTAGATAATTTCTATTTAGCTTACCTAAATAATATTCTTATATACTCGGAAACGCTCTAGGAATATAAAGAATATATTAAATTAGTACTATAATACTTAATAGATACCGGACTCTAAGTAGATATTAAGAAAAGCGAATTCCATATTACTTAGACTAAATACCTCGGATATATCGTTACTACTAACGGAATCGAGCCAGATCCTAAGAAGATAATACTATTAGTAGACTAGAAGTACCCCGAAACGATAATAGCTATAAAATCCTTCCTAGGATTCTATAGTTTCTACTATTAATTTATTCGGAATTTCGGCTTTATCGCTAAACGTCTCTTAATACTTACTTAGCTTATAGTACTATAGAATTTTACTAACGATTATAAGAAGTCCTTTGATAATTTATATTAATAGCTACTATCGATATAGAAACTATACTATTTCGACTCTGAATTATAAACTAAACTAGAAACTAATACCTCCGATAGTATAATAGCTAAAGTTATCTCTTAATTATATAAAGATAATTAATAGTATCTAATTAGATTCTACTTCTATATTTTTAACAAATATAAATTAAACTAAGAGATCTATAATAAGGAATTATATACTATTATTAAGGCTTTCCGGAAATAGAGACTAGAACTTATATCTTTATAACGCTATATTAGCGTATATACGAACTATCGATCCTTAGAATACTTTATAACTACTAAGATCCTAACTAGTAAGTAAGCTAGATAAATAGAATTCCTTTCCGAATTTAACTTTTAAATTATATATACGCTTAGTAAAGATAATACTAAAGCTAATATCCTTAGCTATAAAGAATAAGATCTAAAGATATAAGAATAATAGAAATAAGATAATAGATCTTAGGTTTTACTACCTCTAGACTACTTAGACCTTAGGATTAACGCGGAACTAGCTAAGTATTATATCGATTAAATTAGTTATATATACCTAATATCACTAGGGACTAATACGCTACCGGAACTCGTATATAACTCTTTTAATTTAATCGAGAAACTATACTAATTTAACTAGGAATCGTTCTCTAAAGAACGAAATATATTAGAAGATAGCTATATTATTAATAATAGTTTACTACTTTATAATAGTTATCTATACGTATAACGCTATACCCTGCTATATACTTATTTAATTAGCGAAATCCACGATCAAGTTTCTTCTGCTTATCTAAACGCTCGTAAGACTACTAAAATAATTTCTACTTATTATTACTAGAAAGGACTTATATCGGATATGAAATAATATACTTATAATTACCGCCTCTACTAGTATTCTTATCCGAAATAGATAAAATAATAAGGATTCCTCTACCTATTACCGGTACTTAGCTACTCTATATAGTACTTAGCTATAGATTTTAAGGACTTCCCGCCTAATAACTAAGGATTTAATAAGATATTAGTATTTATTAACTGCCTAAGGAAAGACTCTATATTAATATTATACTACTATAATATTAATACCCGCGGGATAGTAATATTATTTATCTAATAAATATATTATTTCGGATATACTCCTAAGTTAATTATATCCGACTAAAGAGCTTAGTTAGTCTTATCCTTCTAGTAAGAGTTTTACTATATAATTAGAGTTAAAGTTAAGCTCTCTATCTCCTTCTACTAGTAAACTAATAGATAAATAGAGATTATAAATTAGTATATTAACTAACGCCTTAGACCTTTTATTAATTACTACTAAAGTAACTAAGGCGAACTACTACTAATAATAGACTACGCCTAAGTAACCTTACCTTACGATTCTATTAGTATAGCGCTATATACTCTTAAATATAATATACTACTATAGAATAGCTAGGACTAGAAGTAACTCACCGGATCGATACTATAAGAGAAGCTTAATTATACTAATACTAAATCCCTAGCTAAATATACTAAATCCGCTATCGAGGTTATAAAAGCTAATATATTAGCTACTTAGTATAAGATAAGCGCAATAACTGACCAGAAAAAGAATAATATCGACTAGGAAATTAGAGATAAAGTATTTCTCTCTATAAGGAACCTTAAGAATTACTAGCTAAGTAAGAAGCTATCTAATCTCTAGGTAAGACTATACTAAGTCCTAGCTAAGATCAGATACTCTTATAAGCTAGATTTACTCTTAGGATCTTCTATATATAATATATTCGCTCCCGAATTACTCTTTAAGGACCTGAATAACTTATTACTAAGCTAAGAGTTACTAAACCTACCCCTGAAGGTTATTATTACTTAAGAAGAGTAGGAGTTATAAGATATACTCGCTATATAGCTCCTAAGAGGTAATCTAAAGTATTAAGTTAGCTAGCTAAGTTATAACCTGGACCTAACTTATTATAACGCTTCCGACCTAATAAGTACTCTATATAAGCTTAGAGACTTCTATACTACTAACCTAAGTAAACCTAGACCTCTATATAAACTAGATTAGTAGATTAAAGCTTAAGAAAATAGAATAGATAACTATAGTTACTTAGAAGATAATAAAGTATTATAATTACTAGTATTAAAGATTTATTACTAAGGATAATCTCCTGATTATACTTCGTAATAATACTATATTTAAAACTCTATTTCCTCTATTACCTCTATTTTATTAGCTTTCTCTTCTAAGTTCTCTAGAGCTTCTAGTAAATCGGGAACATCTAGAACTAGAACTATTATATTTAACTTCTTACTTAAATCTACTAATATAGCTCTAGTAATAGACTGAGTATAATAGCTAATCCTATAAGGTTTCTTCTTTAGTGAAGGTCCGAGAGTATCTAGATCTAACGCTATCTCTAAACTAGAAGGCAAATTCCTCTTTCTTCTAGTATTAAATATTATAGCTTTAAATATAGCTTTTTTTATAGATTCCTATATAATACTATTTAACTTCTTCGTTTACTTTAACGCTATTTATACTATTAACCTAGACTTCGCCGAATCTATTATCAGAAGATCTAGATCCTATATTATATTAGTATTATATTAGTATCTAAGGGTTTAAGATCTTAACTTATTACTTTAATAAACTCTAACTCCTTAAATACTTTCTCTATAGAATACCTTAAAGCCTAAGTCTTTACTAATTATATAGTAGTAATCTCTAATGTAATAGTAGAAGTAGTAGATTTCGCAAGATAATAGATCTGATTAATCGCTTTATAAGTAGCTACGATACCGCCCCGATTCAGCTCCGCGTCTTTAGCTTTACTACTAAGAAGTAACCCGGATAAAGTAGTATATTTCGTATTAATATAGTTAAGTAACTATAACGCGTTAGCTTATATATCTACGTTCAGGTTTAAGTAACTTATAGGCTCGCAACTGCTCTTTAACGCCGAATAATACTTATAAAGCTTAGAGTTAAGCTTATTAAACGAATATAGAAGTTCTAGAATAAGAGTATTATTATACTTTATCTTAAGGAAAGCGCGAATATATCGTAAGTAATATATACGATACGCTACTGAAAGAGTACTAGCGGGAACTAGTAAAAGTATTATAGGAGTTAGTATTATAAATCTATGAAACTCCTATATTATACTTAAAGACTATCTCTAATACTAAGATAAGAAACTTACTTATATTAAGAAAAGAGTTAATTAGATCGATTAATATATAAGATTATAGTAGACTACTATAATAGTTAATAATAATACTTACTCTAGGAACTATATCGTAATCTAAGGAGAGTAAACTTATAAGTTGAAGTAGTTATCGTAGTTAAAAAGGAAAGGCTCTAATATTAATAAACCCCTTCCTTTATATACCCTACGCCCTACTTAAACTCGACTCCAAATATAAAAAGATAAAGAAAATACAACTTACAGCCTGATTTAGAAGCTATAACTAATATAGTACTATTATAGCGATATAACTAGTTAAAACCTGATAAAGAATTTACTACTACTAAAGAGTAGCTAGCGCCTATTAAGCGAAAATCGACGAAAACAGTTATAATAAAGACTAATTCTAGTATAAACTATAACCTTCCGAGCTTAGGGTTAAGCTCTTCTTAGGGAGGGGGTAATATGATAATAGCTCACCTGAAGGTTATATAAGAAGAAGGATAGATACTAGGGCCTAAGTTCATAGGTATCCCGGTAGAACTAGTATCCGACTTAGTATAGTATCGGACTAGTACTAGCATATATATATAAGGTGCCTTATACTCTATCTCTCTTCTTCTTCCTTCCTTATCTTTTTGTTTCTTTCGTAGTAGACTATATAAGATCGCTCTTAGCCTCCCTACTTGTTTATTACTACTTGTATACCGCCTCGAGTCTTGTGTCGTTACAGGATCGAGAGCGATTCGACTGAGTTCGTTAGGATTCCGTCCGAGAATAGGCAGAGTATAGTACTTATAACTTAGTTAATATAATTTGAGCCCGAGAAGGTATAAGCGATATAGTAAATAATAAGAGATATCTAACTCCGCTGGTTTTAGCGCGGACCCTGATAGTATAATAGTAAGGTATTTAATATATATTTTTTCTTTTAATAGAAAAAGGGAAGAGACTTACTTTACTATAGTTATTATTATTATATAGAAGAAAGAAAAGAAGTCTAAAGGGGTAGAAGCTCTTCTTTTATAACGTCTTAGCCGGATCGAGCGATAATAGGAGCAGAGCGCTAGCCTAATACAGCGGGATAATAATAAAGAAAGCGAATTATAATAAGAGGAAGTATAATTATACTTTTATAACGTCTTAACCGGATCGAGCGATAATAGAGGCAGAGCGCTAGCCTAATATAGCGGGTTTATAATAAAGGAAGCGAACGATAATAGTAGAATACTTAACGTTCAGTAGTAGAACGCGGTTATTAACTATAGGGGGATTCTATAACTATTTACTATTAGTCTCCGCCGGGAAATAAGCGGAAGGAGGGGAGTAATATAAGAGTTAAGCCCTTAGGTTATAGTACTAGTATTACTAGCATGACTCGCTAACTAAGGCTCAGTTAAGCCTTAGCACTACGCACCTTTTCTTATAGCTTCCGGTTAGATTCTTACTCTCTCCTTATCGAACTTATTGAATACTACTATGAACCCTCGTGTATATATTGTTCACCCGTGATATAATTAATATATAGTTAAGATTAATAGAATCTTCTTTACTAGTATTTATAAATATAAAAGAAAAAGTAGTATTATATTAGCATATATTCTACTGAAACGATTAACTTCGTAGATCTATACTATCTAATAACCTCTATAAAGCGTCCGGTATTTCTCGTAATAGCTCTATATAAATAGCTCCCTTTTTATAATAGAGCTCGTATTTACCTCTAGCTCTTGCTTTATCGATCTAATAAAGTATAGCGCACTTAGTATACTAATAATCTATCTAACTAATATCTTATAGACTTATAATAGCGAAAATAGACCGAAATCCATACGGAATAGCTTATCCTAGAGTAAGTACTACTAGAGCAGGTACTACTAGAGCAGATATAGGCTATAAAGGAGGCTCTTCCGAAGGTAAAGAAGATAAAGGAGGTAGTCGATTGAGTTAAGTAGCTATATCGGCCTCGATTTATATATATATTCGTTAGTAACGCTTTTATAACGACACAAGACTTAAGGCGGTATATAAGCAAGAATAAACAAGTAGGGAGGCTAAGAGCGATCTTATATAGTCTAGTATAAAGGAAACAGAAAGATATAGAGCTCTGAAGGAGTCTGCACCTTCTATATATATAAGGAGGGTATGCCTAAGGCACCGATACTAGCCCGTATCTGCCACGTATACTATGCGCTATTATATTACCCCCTTCTAAGATAAAGGCTCGCCCTCGAGCCTTGAAGAATCGAATAAAGGAAACAAAGTAAGTATAAAACGCAATTAAATATAATAACCTCTAATTATTCTATCAAACCGAAACCGTAGATACTGAGTTTTGCTAAATAAGTAAGGCTAAGCGAGTAATTAAAACACTTAAAGGTTACGAAAGAAGGAGAGGTCTAAATCGAATTCTGACGAAGCTAAAAGATTAAGGAGAGTCGGATATCTTTATTAAGTAGATATAGAAAGTATTAAATTAAAGGTTCTAGTAGAGGGAGGTCGATTCTGCCGAGGGGGACAAATTATACCGGGGTATAGGGGTTACGAGTCGGATTCCGGTAATTTCCGCTAGGGTAATAAGCTACTTCGTCCTAGCCTAAAAGTAAGGTTTTTCGCTATTAGAGCTACTTTCGGAAGGTTAAAGTCGGGTAAGAGAATAAAGGTTCTTTTCTAGTAGAAGGAGGTCGATTCTGCTAAGGGGGATAAATTATACCGGGGTATAGGGATTACGAGTCGAATTCTGATAATTTCCGCTAGGGTAATAAGCTACTTCGTCCTAGCCTAAAAGTAAGGTTTTTCGCTATTAGAGCTACTTTCGGAAGGTTAAAGTCAGGTGAGGGGATAATAAATATTAGGGCCTATAGGGAAGTTTCCACTTAAAATTCGTCCGCTATTTTACTTCGTACGCACGAAGGAACGAGTTTCGAAGTATCCGAGAGTGACTTCGCAGTAATACTAGTGCTTCTAAGGCTGAATTACGTTCAAATTCCTAGCTATCCGAGAGATCTCTAGAATCTCGGCTCTTTTGAAAACCTAACCGTCGAATTCGTAATTAATAGTACTAACTATTTCCGTATAATTCCGAAAATCTAAAGTAAGTAGAGATAACTCAGCGAAGAGCTCCCTAGTAGTCGTACGTGCGAATCGAGTTTTCTAAGTAAGATATTATTTAATACTATCCCTAGCGGTCTTAATCTTTCTATTTAATATAATAACATAAGACTTAAGGCGGTATATAAGTAAGAATAAATAAGTAGGGAGGCTAAGAGCGATCTTATATAGTCTGGTACGAAGGAAATAGAAAGATATAGAGCTCTGAAGGAGTCTACACCTTCTATATATACAAGGAGGGTATGCCTAAGGCACCGATACTAGCCCGTATCTGCCACGTATACCATGCGCTGTCACAGCTTTACAGGTCGAGAAGCAGCTAGAAGGCCTATAATAGACGCGCTATAAGTCCGCTGAAGAGTATTAATATCAACTTCCTCAAGTAGCTACCGGGAAAGCGCTTAATCTACTTACTTATTATTAGTTTCGGACCGGAAGCTAGAAGAATAGATATATATTATACCTGAAACACGTCTTATATCGCGTACTTATACGATTCGTTCGAAAGTTACTAATAAGCCGATTCTAGTTATAGTTCGAATACTATTCAGGAGGAGAAGACTCTATTAGTAGAAGGTATAAAAAAACGGATAGTAAGAGCTCGTAAACAAAATATACGAACGTTAAGTAGCTCGGAAATATTTAATATTCCTTCTTTTCGGCCGTGCACCTGCTAAGGCCTAGCTATAGCTAATCATAGCATTTCACGTGACTAGTTTTTTTTAACTAGTGATCCACAAATAGCTCAATGTTATATAGAAGGTAGTACTTGCAGTCTTCGAGAGGTTCTCGTATCGAGAGGTTCTCGATAAAGGCTCCCCACTTGCTAAGTAACATAGCATCAATTACTGGTAGATTGAGTGAGCTTAACTACCCGTGCCGACTAAATAACAATTTCATATAGTAATTTAGACATTGCAAGGAATCTGGACTCGCTCCGCACCGATGTGCTGAAGCGGATTTTGGATAGGGACTTCAATTCGTCAATCCGAATTCGAAAGTGTTATGAAAAGGGCATAGTTTGCAATCCGGAAGAACGTAACTGCTCAAAAGGTGCTACATAATGTCGAAGTAAAGCTTTTCTTATTCATGGTGACACTTCGTATTTACCCCCTACTTCCTCCATGGAGAAGAAGTATTCTTTCGATCTCGCTGAACGCTGTATCATATGCTTACCTACCTAGTCATCGTAAGAACAATGGATGGTTTAGCCATCATTACGCCATCATTACGGTGTAGTCGACTCATCTCATACAATTCAGTCTCGCAACTTGATCTCAAAATCCCAAAATACCGCAGGACATTACGTCCTGTAAATGACACATCAATAATGCAATGGCTTCTCTAATGTGAAAAACGTTATTGATCAATCTGAGACGAGTTTTGAAGTGCGGCTGTTGGCTTCGCCGGAGACAATCCCCAAGCACAGCTCTGAAAGAATCAGCAGCAAACTCAAGCCGCCCTACTCGAGTACGAAGATCGGTCTTTCACATGTCTATAATGGTTTACCCTGCACTTCTCTAGCCACGATAGGCCAGTCAGTTGGTGGCGTATGAACCTGCTCCGCTGAAATATCATCCCGCTGGTGTGTTCCAATCATGGGCACGGTGTGTTGTTAAAATTTGAGGCAACACCACAATTAGAAGCAGCAATATTCAGACGATCAGAAACAAGTGCACCGAGTAACTAAGTGAAGAATCTGAGAGATGGGAGAAATTAGGAGAATTAGGAGGAATAGGCGAGACGGGTGAGGGCTGTGAGCCTGGGACTTCGAAAATGAGATGTATAACAGTAGAGATGCGCCAAAACTTGAATCGACATTGATCTTTCGTCTTGACAGTTCAAAACGTATGACACGGAGAGCTTACATGACCGGAAAATTCAGCTCTATTCAAAAACATCCAATTGATGATAAAAGGGCGAGTATCTAAAGTTCAGCAATACACACGGAAACTTGCATCCTGGAATCTACGAGATGTCCGATCCATATCCCTTGTGAGCAACACAAACCAAGGGTCTCAGCCTCACTTGAGAGTTTTGCAGCCTGAAACACCACAGGTTCCTCAAGGACGATTTTCATATGCATCATCTTGAGTCTGAGCTTCGAGTCGTGAGGCTGCTAGATCGGGTTCGACAGAGGGTGGTACGCAACAGAAGAGGGCCCTGATTACTTTGATTTACATGTGTGTACAGTAGGTAGTTAACCGAAGCTTGCGGGTGTGATTGTTGGGCTTTATATCGGCGTAATTCTCCCAACAATACATGCAGCCCATACGGATACAGTATAGGCATGAGAGGGAGAAAGTACCCTTTCGAGTGCTGGATGCGAGCCTGATATCGAAGTTGCAAATGAGGTGTGCTGCTATCAAAAGCTTATTGCTGCAGTCCAATTTGATCGCACATGAGGACACGGGATTATCCCTTAACCAGCATTGAACTCAGCCTATACTTGCCGCTTAGCTTGAAGCCGACTGAAGACTGGAAAGAAGGTATTGGTACTTTTTCGGGCTGAATTACCAAGTTCATCACATCGTTCTAAAAATCCTGTGTGGAATTCCCTTCTCGTCACTGTCCAGTGATTTGCTATATGATGGGTAAACAGATAGGGGGCAAACAGGGAGTCAGGAGATGGGATGGCGCAAACCTAGATTCTCGAGGCGCGATGCCTTATTGGCTTTTGGAAGCTGAAACTACATATAATGCTTTGAATTAATTGCTTTCTCAAGCAGGCCGTTACGTGTTTTTTTTAATGTAATCCTCTGGTACTCATACTGGATATCATTCAGGTACTCGTTACACCTAGGTACCTTAATTCACCAACACAAGTCCTGAGCTTATTCAATACTGGCAACCGATGAGCTGCGAAGGCGTCCTTAAGTGACATTTCCCGAGTGAAAGTCTGTAGAAAAGAAGCAAGACATATTAACAAGTCAACAAGAATGATAATGTGATCTATCGAAGGTCGCAGCAAAAGAAAACGCCTACTCTTAGCAAATGGATTTCTGGAAGTTTATGATGCAGTACTGTACTGATACGTAGATAGGGGTGTGGCAACAGATGATGAAGATATTGGACTATTAGAACACTAAGTACCTAGGTTCCTACCCCTAATGCGAGCGTGCTGGCCAGGGAGGCGGTGCAGTGAGCTTCAGGTTACAGGGGCGTACGTACCGTCGGCTGTTGATAGGGTGTTTTGGGGCTGTAAAAAGATCACGATTCAACCCTCCAAGCAGAGTCCTCATGCCAACTTCGCAGTTTGCTCCTGATTACCCACCCATGATCCGTGTTTCGTACCTACGCTCTCCAGTCTCGTCCATCTTCTCACACTCACACGATCTCTGAATCATACCTTCCTTCCTCTTCTCAATCACCCCGCGACGTGGAGGCTTGTGGGATTGATTCAGAACCCATCCATTATGCACCGCGTCTCCAACACTCATTCCTAGGTTCCGGTGAACACCCTCCCTTTGCACCTCTCTGGCAAGTTCTGTTTCCTAACTCAACCTTCGATCCTCGATACCTAGCGAAGAAATATTTCCGAGCGCCCGCGTACTCAATCTCCTCCAACTGCAAACATGTCAGTAACGAATGGCGGATCTCTGGCAAGTGGAATCTTCGTGATTACTCGGATGAAAATCCTGATATTTGTTTCTCTTGCGATAACGTGAGTCCCCATTTGGTGTTTGGTTTGTAGACCAGGGGAGGAAGGCTGACAAAGCTATTCTCAGGTGGACCATCGCAAGCCTCATCCCATCGTACAAACAAACGGTCAAGGATCTAGCGAAAGGAAAGTATCACGATGCGATTGAACATCTACCAGCAGTGAAGGTCGATTGGCACCCAAAATACGATCCGAAAGCCCAATTTAATGCCTCGAAAGTCGCTCTCATTATCGAAGGCCGCCCAATCCCTCACTTGGTGCCGCAACTTCTACATATGATTGCTGTCCTGCCCACGGACTGGAGATTCATGTTCATCGGTACAAACAAGAGCGTTGTCACTGTCTCTCGCAGCTTTGCCACACAATTTCAGGAGGCAAATGGGAAGCTGGAT
The DNA here is from genome assembly GCA_900074885.1 of Rhynchosporium graminicola. Classification (NCBI taxonomy): domain Eukaryota; kingdom Fungi; phylum Ascomycota; class Leotiomycetes; order Helotiales; family Ploettnerulaceae; genus Rhynchosporium; species Rhynchosporium graminicola. Next base: position 574,664 of record FJUW01000037.1, read on the forward strand.
TTGGTCATAGCGCCCAAACCGTGGAAGCTTGACTCGAAAGAAGATGTGTATCGCATGCTCACGGACATACGGTTCTACGAAGAGTTCTTACCAGATGTGGAGTGGCTGATGAGGTTCGAATCGGACAGTATCATGTGTGCCAGATCTGATGATAGCCTGAACGACTGGCTACATTATGACTGGGCCGGAGCCCCAAGGTAGCATCACCCGATTTTACGAGGGCCTGAAAGTCCGGCTAACTTGAACTTTAGAACTGTTGATGACAGGTTCGCTGGAAATGGTGGCTTGTCCCTCCGTCGGATATCTGCGGTCAAGAAGATTCTAGGATTTCAATCGAGATACAACGACACGGAACCAGAGGATGAGTGGTTCGGTAAGCGGATTACAGTCCTACCAGGAGCCAAAGTAGCGAACGGCAAACAGGAGGATCATTTCGCAGTGGAGGATATATGGCACGAGAAGCCAATGGGATTCCACGTCCGAGACGGTGGGAAGGCTCTATCAGACGACGTATGGAAGAACTCGGACCGGAGGAAAGGCAACTTCGAATACTGTCCCGAACTGGCCATAATCATGCCGATGAAGCTCGAGAGAGAACGGTGCCAGGGAGACGACCGCGAAGGAGAGATCAAAGCAGAGGAACAATAGCAGACAATTTCTAGGCGATGAGTTGAATTGGGACGAGCCACGATAAAGACGCCTATCACGCGATGGAGATTCTGGAGATTTGTGTGTGTACTTTTAGCGGAGCGGTGATTAGGCTGAGCAATCTTCTTTTCTGGAACAGGGCAGACGAGGTATGTCTGGTTTGGAGGTGCTTTGGGCAATGTAGAGATCGTATTTGATAGGCGTGGCTGGCGTCTAGGCATGATTTTCAATTTGACAGGAGATGAAGAGATCTGGTAAGTGCGATCTCTGAAATTTCTTCTCGTTGGCAAGCGAGCTGCAAAACAATTTCTGAATACGTTCCAACAGTACTTATCTTCTTGTTTCAAATTGTGGGTTGGATAACTAGCAAGGAGCTAGAAAGGAAGTAGGAATACTGTCATCATATCCTTTCAAAACTTCAAACATTCTCTAGAACACAAACTTAAGACTCTCCTTTAGTCGGTCTCTCAGTCTCTACACAATCGTTATACTTCGTATCACAGGTTTTGTAGTCACACTGATCTAGCACCCTTCGACTGTTGCAAGCGAGCGCGCGGCAAGAATAACTTGATTCCGACTTGCACACAAAAAGCAATATATATATATATCGCTTGACCTGCCCGACGCGGACATGGACGCAGGGAAAGTCTTGTAATGTTTTCCTTCGTGTTTCAGGGAGGAAAATTCGGACGATGACATGGCACGATCCTCGGTGTAAGATTGATTTCTCCTAGTCGTAGATAGAGGGGGGTTTGTTAGGTCGGAGTCTACAACGTCGACTCTGTATGAGGATGGCATGCGAATCGCGCAAGCAATGAAGCTCAAAATGGCCTGAAAGCGAGCAACAGAAGAAAGGCATCAATCAAACAAAGTCTCATCTATATAAACAATGCAACATATTTCCTAAAGCAGGTTCTCTTCATCCGGTCGATATCCACATGCCAAACAAAAGCTCCCGCCTCTGACCTACCGACCTAAGCCTTGCCGCATCTCAAGCTCGAGGCTAGGCGGGGAGCGCTAACTCAGATAGGTAATGAGGCAAAAGAGCTCAAGGCTCGAATTTCCTGCCCGACCATCTTCAGCCCTCGTCAACGTAGTTTGCAACGGTTCGCTCCTTTCACCATTTCGAGTTTCCTTACTATTCTCTCTAATATCATTCGAATACAGCTCAATCTCGAGCATCGATCAAGTAAACACCGCCAAGATGGTTACCACCAACCCCAAACAGCGCAAGATTGCTATCGTTGGTAGTCGGTCTGTCGGTATGTTTATTTCCTTTTCGTTAGTTCTCTATCTTTTGATATTGCCCCTGCTGCCAAGAACCACCTCTCGATTTTGTAAATTCGAAGCTGAACAGCTCAACAGGCAAATCCTCGCTCACCGTTCAGTTCGTTGATGGTCACTTTGTTGAATCTTACTATCCTACTATTGAGAATACCTTCTCCAAGGTCATCAAAGTCAAGGGCGTAGAGTACGCTACTGAAATTGTCGATACCGCTGGTCAGGTATGTAAGATGAATTCGATGCAACATCCTCACTAAACAAACATATGTTCAATGTTGGCGATGTTTTCATTCACAGCCAACGTAAGAAGCATTGCTAACTTCTTAATTAACGTAGGATGAGTACTCGATCTTGAGCTCCAAGCACTTCATCGGTATCCATGGCTACATCTTCGTCTACTCCGTCGCTTCAAGCCAGTCCTTCGAGATGGTCCAAGTTATTCGTGACAAGATCTTGAATCAACTTGTAAGACGTCCCGTCCTTGATCTATGTACACAACCTAACAACATCATCAGGGTATTGAGTGGATCCCATGCGTCCTTGTTGGCAACAAGAGCGACCTCCGCCCAGACCAACGTCAAGTCTCCGTTGAGCAAGGAAAGGTTTTGGCAGCCAAGTTCAACTGTGCTTATACCGAAGCCTCCGCCCGTTACAACGAGAATGTCGGCAAGGCTTTCGAGCAGATGATCGGTCAGATTGAGAAGGTTCAGAATCCAACCGACACATCTGATGGAGGCAAGTGCATGGTCATGTAAGGTTGCTGTACGTCAACATGAACATGGAACCTAATCAGGATACGTTCTGCTAATCAGGTGGGAGAGTTGCGCTTGAGTCTAAATCTTTACTTGTTTTCTGGTGTTTGGAGAGGCACGGCTTGGTTAGGTTTGGTTTGGTTTGGTTTGGTTTGGCGTTTGGGGTAACGGTCTTACTGCACTTTTCAGCTGTGAAGCAGAGGCATAGAGCGATCGAGCGACATACGATACGAAGAAACGAGGGTTTACGAATTCAGTGCATGTACATTTGTCACAATGCAGGGTTGGGGAAGGCTAATGCTAATGCAGAATGAGGGTAGATCTTCAAGATAATTTCAAAGCTTTCTACTAGTAAGCAAGCATTCTAGAAAGTCTACTGCTTCTTCTTCTTCCTCCTCAACATCTCAAAACATCGTTAATTCGTGTTTTCATACCCCTCTTCCACGTGATGTCAATAGATGCTTGGCCTAAGCCCTTTCGGGGATCCCTGCTGCTGGCCAAGTTTACCCCACTAACATTTGTAGTGCCAGTTCAGCCGTGATTCCAAAAGAAGACATTCAGATCATAAATACTACCAGAATTCTCTGTCAGATTCCGCTTGAGCGTACAGAACGAATCAACATAATGCTCGACGTCTTAGATTTTATCAAGGAGAAGGGTGGAAACCCCGAGAAGATCAAGGAGTCCCAGAGACGGCGGTTCGCACCTGAGGAGGTTGTGGACGAAGTGATTGCTCTGTACGAGGATCATCGTGCGAGTAAGCTTTTCTACACCTTGAACCTGGTGAGGAACAATCCAATAATGATTGCCATGTAGCTCAATACTCTGCGACGCAAATCAACTCCAAGATCAACGAGACCCAAAAAGCGATTGCCGTGAAGAGGAAGGCCAAGGAAGATGCAGCAGATCTGATGAAGCTGAAGACGGACTTGGAGAAGGAGAAAAAATCCCTTGTAGACTCTGCGGCAGAGAAGGACGTGATCTTGAGGAAGAAGATTGGCACGATAGGCAATTATGTCCACGATTCTGTGACGGTTGAGCAAAATGAGGTAATGGCACACGACATTCTGGCAAGGGATATGCTTCTAACGACAAGTATAGGATTTCAATTCGATGCAACGAGACTGGGCACCTGAAGGCGTCAAGGTCGAGAAGCGCGACGTCCTTTCCCACCATGAGGTTTTGACGAGACTGGATGGGTACGATCCCGAGCGAGGAGTAAAAGTTGTTGGTCACAGAGGATACTTCTTGAAGAAATGGGGTGTTTTCCTTAACCAGGCACTCATCAATTACGGGCTGGAGTTTCTTGATTCGAAGGGATATACACCACTGCAGACCCCGCAGTTCATGCTGAAGGAATATATGGCAAAGACGGCGCAATTGGAGCAGTTTGACGAGGAACTGTACAAGGTTGTGGATGGAGATGCACAGAATGATAAGTATCTCATTGCGACATCTGAGCAGCCTATCTCTGCTTTCCATGCCGATGAGTGGTTGCTGTCTAAGGAATTGCCTATTAAGTATGTTTGTCTATACCATTTTGACAGGACATTTGCTAATCCTGAGAAGATATGCTGGCTTTTCTTCATGCTACCGCAGAGAAGCAGGTTCTCACGGGCGTGATGCTTGGGGAATCTTCCGTGTCCATCAATTCGAGAAGGTACGAATTACAGCAGTCAATTTGTTACCATCCACTAACTACTTTTTCAACTAGATCGAACAATTCATTCTCACCGACCCCGAAAAGTCATGGGAGATGTTCGACGAAATGATTGCTGTCTCAGAGGGGTTCTACAAGTCACTCGGTGTCCCATATCGTGTTGTCGCCATTGTCTCTGGAGCATTGAACAACGCCGCCGCTAAGAAGTACGATCTGGAGGCCTGGTTCCCCTTCCAAGGCGAGTACAAGGAGCTCGTTTCTTGCTCAAATTGCACAGATTATCAATCCCGCGCTCTGGAGATCAGATATGGTGCCAAGCTACAAACCGAGATCCGGAAGAAATATGTCCATGCATTAAACTCAACTTTGTGCGCAACTGAGAGAGCTCTGTGCTGCCTCTTGGAAAACTTCCAGACTGAAGATGTATGTTTTCTGGCCATTCTGTATTATCAATACTCATCATTTGTTCAGGGTTTCAATGTGCCAGAGCCACTCCGAAAGTATATCCCAGGCGCGGTTGACTTCATCCCATTCACAAAAGATCTCCCCAAAGACTCTACTTCCCAAAAGACCAAGGGCAAGGGCGAGAAAGTACCAGCGCCGGCACCCAAACCAAAAGTCGCACCTGCCACACCTGCGGAAGCGGAAGAGAAGTTGAAGGATCTCAAGGTTTAGCCGGGAATTTCACTGGGTTCCAAGTGCGCATGATATTATGGATTCGCATCTTTGCGCCATTGGGGTCGCCTGCTGCACGATTTGATGATATGGTAAAAGTCTGTAGACGGTTATATAGTAACAATAGAGAATTCCAATTAAAGGAACATGATCATGCTTCAATTATCCAAATGTTTGTTAAAACGTCTAGGCGTGCTGTCGATGTTTGCGTTTCATCCCACGTCAGCTGCCGTCCTGTACCTGAGCTACCCGAACAATTATTTCCCTTAGAAACTTGAAGCTCGCATAAATTCCAATTTTCCAGATCAAATTTTGCCGTGAGTCAACAATCAACATACCGCGAAGAGCTTATCTCGAACTTTGATATCTTGGACACCCCAGCTTTTTCCTCTGTTTTGAAGGTACTGTACATCTCTTCGCCAGATCGAAACCGAGCAACCTCGCGAGTTCCACGAGGCTGACACTACAAACATTCCAACACGCACCAAATCATCGCGATCATCATGGATGGTGAGAATCCGATCGAGTGCCCCTTCTGCGGGTTCATCTCGAGCAGCGATTATCAAATAATGGTAAGCTCTATATACCTCAGACTTCGTTGTATCGACTGTCTGCATAAAAAGCGTACATACCCCGTGACCCAACACCTTACTGACTCTCTACAGCTCCATCTCGAGACTCAACACCCAGAACTAGGAGAGTCACCATTCGTCGCCAAAGATGACGCCAGTATTGCTGGGTTCGTCGATGTGGAAGCCAGCAATGTTGTTGGGGGAGATGAAGAGGATTATTTCTACTGCTCGGTCTCAGGCTGTGGCGAAGCTCTACTCCCTGTCGAACTTGAGAGTCATCTTGAGATGCACGAGCAAGAGCAAGGCCAGGGCGGTGCTTCAGAATACGATTCGGATGATGATGTGATAAGGGGGAAGAAATCTGGGGAGCGGTCCCAGCGGAAGCCGGGTGCTAAGGGTGATTTCGGTATCCGGCTTTCTCACGCGCTGAGGAATCTGGATGATGATGACGACCTTAAGGATGGTGAGAATGAAAGTAAGATTACTCAAGATATGTATGAGTCTAAGAAGAATCGAAATGAAACTCGCCAGGAGAAGACCAAGGCTGCTTGGAAGAAGGTCTTGAAGATGCCGCAGAGTTCTTCGAAAGGCTCTTCTCCTGCCACAAAACCGGGTGCACGTCGCAGACTTGGTGTAAGATGACCTCCTTCTTTTTCCAGTATCTAAGTTCTTTAGATCCATCAATCCTGTTGTGTTGCCATTTCCATATAAACCTGACACATATACAGAGATCAGAACTAGGCCCCTACGCACACGAAAAGCAAATGCCATCCTGGCTCGTCAAGCTTCTAGAAGATGGTGATGGTGCTGTCAAAACCAGCAATTTCCTCGATCGAGAAGGAATCGTCCACAAGCACAGGATATGTCCGAACATGACCGCTGGCATCTCTCCCGTTCTCGAGCAGTTTCTCGAGCAGGATGAACAGGTCGACTACGCATATTTCTGCGATCCGGCCGTTAAGCATGTCTCGAAGCTAAGGAGAGAGGGTAAGTTTTTCTATCTCTTTGTATTAATTTCGAACGTTGTTGGAAATTAACATGTGCCGATAACGACTAGGCGGATTCTGTGGCTATCGAAATATCCAAATGATGTGCTCGTATATCATTGGCGCTAAGTCTCAGGGTTACGAGGCCTTTCATGAAAAAGTTCCCAGTATATTCCAGATCCAGGAGTATATCGAGACTGCGTGGGACATAGGCATCAACTCGACTTGCCGCATTGAGACGGGGGGGATTCGAGGTACGAGGAAATATATTGGTACACCCGAGGTCAGTTCAAGAGTGGAACAAGCATTTGTGATTAGATAATATTCTGACAGTACCAATACAGGCACAAGCTATGTTCTGCTCGATAGGAATTGCGTAAGTTCTTCACTTCCTTTCCTCACACTCAGGTGTCACTTAGGTGTCACTTAGGTGAACTTACTGACAAGCTAAGCTGTAACGCTCAAGCTCTCCGTTCGAGCCGTGGTTCTGGACCAACTTACAAACTTCTTTTCCGGTCAGTGGAGGCCTACTTCAGCGATGGCTGTCACAACTACAACGACAAGGTCCGTTGTACCTCTCTTCCACCCATTTACTTTCAACACCCAGGTAGATGCTCCTTCCTCTCAACATTTCTCTCCCTCCAAACGCTATATACACCCATCTATCCTTTTCGATTCCCAGATCCCAGAGACCTCTCTCCCAACATCCTCCACAGCCTTCTTTCAAAATCCAAAACTAAATCCCACCAGGCCACTCCATGACCATAATCGGCTTCGAGCGCAAACTCGACGGCTCCAAAAATCTCCTCGTTTTCGACCCCATGTTCCACGACTCGGCGAGCGTTACGAAATTGATCGGCTTGTCATTCAAAGTCAAGAAACCAGCTGAGCATATGGGTGCTTATCGACGAGGCGTCAAGTATTTGAAGAAGTATGATGAGTTTGAGTTGTTGAAGTAGGATACTTTACTTATCCCCCTCCCCCCGCTGCCCTCATATTGCTCGAACGGGCGTTTATTCTTGCTCTTCCTCGTCGGCTGGAGGGATCCGAGACCGGGAGAAGTGGAAATGTTCCTCTGAGTTGAGCTAATGATCTTGTCCAGGTTGACGCCTCCACCGAAGATGCGCGAGAACAATAACAACATCACTGACGAATTCGAAACCCCAACACACAGTAATGGGGACGGAAACCAAAACCAGTCAGGATGAAAACGGCAATGGGAATAGGCACGGTGGTGGAGGAATTTTTCAATGGATATGTCTGGAGCCTCATTTACTCCAGCGTAGCGTAGCATGGCACGGTACGTTGTGGCTTTGGGAGGAACTGCTTGTTTTGTTTGGGTTTTGGCATCTCGGTCATGTTGAGCGTGCGTGGCATTGAATGGCATGGCGATTGAGTCGCTTAGGAGCGTCTTTCCTATGATTCTCAAACGCAATGATTGGATCTTTTTATAGGAGACTGAAGCATACCCATGAACTACACTATTAATGTATTTCGAAGTGCTGTGATTGTAAAATACGGCACCCTTGCATAAGTTCCTTTAATACAACCAATCAAGTCCATAAGTGCACTCTGGAAGCAAAGTAGAGAGTGTTCGCAATTTCTTGGAATTCATCGTAGGATCGATAAAATGTCTCTCACAGTATTAGCCATGGCCGATATCGCCTTAGCCAATACCCCAAACACCATGCCACAAGCTCGTAAGCCAAATATATCACAGTTGCCCTCCTGTACAATTACAAGTCCAGGTAATCCCTACGCCAGCCACGACAACCGAAGCAAATTTCCACCATAGCTCTTAAAGTATTCAAATTTGACGTCCAATTTCATCGGCGGTAGACATCGCGCTCTCGCTCGCGTTCTCTATCTAAAGATTCGCGCTCTCTGGCTATTCGCTCTCTGTTGTGGTCTCGAACAGGACTTCGACTCCTACTTCGCGTCCGCCCGCTTCGGCTTCGGTCGTCGTAGGTCAGTCTGCCGCCTTCTCGATCTCTGTTATGCCGACGATCATCGTGGTCAGACCTTCTTAGACGGTCTTCTCGTGGAGGTCCTCGATCGTCACGCGGTGGTCGATCATCTCTTTCCCTCGGGGGTCGCCCACTGTCAGGGCCCCCATAGCTGGGAATGTATGTGTCGACGATCGAGGCTCCGTTTCTGCTTCTTGGCGGTCGATCGACGTCACGAGATGATGATCTGTTGCCATCTCGACGCTCACCATCCCTACCAGGCTCTCTCCCAGGATCCCTTGGCCCGGTATCCCTTCCTCCATCATATCTGTAATCTGCTGGTAGTGGCGGTCTGGGAGGAAGTCTAGTATCCGGTCGATGATCATCTCGTGGTCTAGCCCAAGCCGGTCTCCGTTCTTCCTGGGGCGGTGGAGGCGCAACCCCATTCCGATATCCACCTGGTGGAGGATGGCGGTTGCCATTTTGATGACGATGTCCATTATGAGAATCTCCATTGACATAAGATGCGTTTGATTCACCTCCCCATCCGCCTGCGGGACCCATCCCAACAGTACCGCCCTTTGGCGCCGGTGGAGGAGCTGCTTTCTGGTTGCGGAACTTCCTCCGATCCAACTCATGAGAGTCTTCAAATGTTGGCAGGTCTCCTGGTCTGGCGGGCAGGGGTGCAGTGCGGAAGTAAGGGTGCTGTAGCGCATCGATGGCATTGATCCGCTTCTTCCAATCAAGCTTCAGTAACTCATTCAAGAGGGAAATCGCTCCCGAGCCAAAACTACGCTGTATTAGCTCACTGAGAAGAAATTTAATTCCAGAATGACAACTCACGGTTTGAAGCGTTGCGCCAAGGTCGAGGGATGTGGTGGAATGCTAAGGCCTTCAGCTCCTGGTAACGACCTGAAATCTGGCATGTTCTCCTCTGTTGGAGTTCCCATCAGGTCAAAGATAATCTTGAGCTGATTCGGGTCACTATCGCCTGAAAGAATAGGCTTTCCAACGAGCATTTCTCCAAAGACACATCTGTGTTTCTCTTAGTATGATATATCATTTCTTAACTGTGGTTTTCTTACCCAACTCCCCATAAATCGATTGCAGTTGTGTATCTTCTCAGATGTAATAAGAGCTCCGGAGGTCGATACCAACGAGTCACCACTAACGTCGTATAATCTCGATGAGCTGTGCCTCCACCTTTTCCCGCGACCGGTACTTCCTCGTCATAATGCCGCGCGAGACCGAAATCTGCAATCTGAAGAACGCCCTTATTGTCAATCAGCAGATTCGCAGCCTTCATATCTCTGTGCAGAATCCGCTCGTTGTGGAGATATCGCACTCCTTCCAGCAGCTGTAGCATATAACACTTGATATGCGTTTCATGTAGCTTGACTTGAGGATTTTCGAGGAGTCCAGAAAGATCGTGGGACATATATGGTGTTATCATGTACATAACAGCTCGTTTCCTCTTATCTACAGTCTTGTTGTGCTGCTCTACAGCCATTTCCTCCAGTTTCAGGATGTTGGGATGTGACAAAAGCTTCAGCAGCTTGATCTCTCGTAGGGCTGTGATCGGAAAGCCGTCCTTCTCGTTGTGCATGAGGATCTTCTTCAGCGCGAAGATGGCGCCCGTCTTCTTTGATCTGGCCTTGTGAACTTCTCCAAAAGTCCCTTCACCAAGCTTGCCCAGCATTTCATAGTCGGTAATCTTTGAACAGCCGACGAAACTGCATGAATCGCGGACATGACGAAGTGCGAATGCGATCGAGGAGACACCATTGTTCTGCAGGCTTCCACCTGGAGTTGCCATCTTAGAGGTGGAGGAGAGCTCGTTCTGGGACAGAGTTGTCGTTGAGCGCTAATCGAATTTCAAGACAAGTTGAGGTCCACTGACTTGGCGAATTCGCATTTATATTTCGTAGTCCCTGATCATTGACTAAGGTGTAGCAATAAAGAGGAACCTTTGAGTCGTTCTTGATGATGATGGGACAATAGTAAAGCCGGCCGGGATACTGGCATAAATCGAGGATTAAATGCGCAACATTTGCGCTTGGATGGTATTGTGCTGGATAGCTCCTCACTGTGAATGGCGAAATGCCATCGGGAATAATAGGATGGACCGATTCTGTTCGTGGGAGCAAAAGTGGTTGAGAAATCGAAGCCTCACCTTACCTCACTTTCAGGTCAGAGCTCCAGATTCGGAACGGATTAATATTCGGAACCATCGCCCGCGTTAGCGCAACCTTCAACCTCGAATGATATACGGCTGAACGCAAGCCATTCGACGTTTCCTAAATATACTGCCGAACTGTACAACCGTACCCCTTCAAAAGGTTTATCAGCGTTAGTGTTCTCTACTTGCATCCTATCGGGATGGTATGCTGATCGCAACATGACATTGAGCTGATCCGATGAGCAGAATCATGGCTGCTGGCAAACATCCCGTAACTCTCCCTCGGGTTAGGCCCTTCTACCGATTCGCGGCGACTGGTTTGGGTGCTAGCATGTGGTTTTTCGTAGGTGTCTCTACGCTCCATAGATTCAAGAATCCATTAGCTGAAACTTTGTACAGTTGATGTATCGCGCGAAGAAAGATGGTGCCGATGCCAGCCCTCGATTTGATTCCTTAAGCTAACCTTACAAAGGACCTGCGTTACTCGGCTGGAAACACCCATGGGACCATTGAACAAACAAGAAGGGAGGGGAGGCAGGCACTATTTTTGAGATTGAGGATTCGGGCACAGCCGCGGAACAGCACTTGGAACGGAGCGCAGATGGGGAAGATACACTGTACATACGAAGAGAAACACCGAGTACGATCAATTGGAGTTACACGATTACAGGCTTTCATCTAGAAACTGCTGGCTATGCGGCGGGCTTCTCAAAAAGATAATGGGTCACTCCCCACGTGTCTCCTCCTTCAAACGCAAATAATTCTGCGCACGCCATGTAAAAAATCTGCCATCTGTAGTACCACATGGCAGTGTCCTTCTCGCCATAAGTCTCTGTAAGATGTGGCCAGATCTGCTTCTTATTGGCAGTCATTGTTGACAGCCAGTCCTAAAATCGGCGGTCAATCACAGCACTCAGTAAGAAAAGGAATTCCATACCTCGCAAGTCTTGGCATAATTCTTGCCTGAAACCCACCACTGAGTCTCTAGCTTCAAGTCTTTTTGAAAGAACAGAAGGAGATCAGCAGATGGCATCGTGCCTCCAGAGAAGAAGTGAGTGCTCATCCAGCCCTCTTCGAAGTCATACGGAGTGGACTTATGAGCGAAGATGTGGACAAACAGCTTCCCTGACGGCTTAAGAGCACGGGAAACCTTTGCCAGGAGTAGCTCATAATTCTTCATGTGCTCAAAGAGCTAGAAAGATAGCTTAGCTTGAAGTTCATTATCGTAAGACTGATCAGGAAATACTCACTTCGATGGATACGACACGTTCGAAACTCTCCTTCTCAAACTCGTAGTCGACCACATCTCCCGTGATCACCGTCAGGTTGTTGAGACCCTTCTCTTTAGCTTTGGCATCAATGTAGATCTTTTGAGTTCTCGAATTCGAGAAGGCCGTAATCTTGGAATTCGGGAGCATTTCCGCAAAGTATAGAGCTCCAGATCCCCATCCGCATCTAGATCATATCTCAGTAATAAATTCGCAATCCTTCTGAAATCGAGTTCGACATACCCAAGATCCAAGATACTCATTCCATCCTTCAACTGCGCTTTCTTAACATATGTCTCCAGCATAGCAATCTCAGCCTGTGCAAGCGTCTCACCACCTTTAGGATACAAACAGCACGAATACTTCATCCTAGGCCCTAAACAAGCCGCAAGAACTCCAGTCCCGACTTCATAATGCTGCTCGTTTGCCGTGGCTGTCTCAATGGCAATCGGTCGTTTTCGGAGGAGCTCGACATAGCTCATCTTACGCTTGTACTCTTCTTCGAGAGATGTCGACTGGATGATTCTGATGCGATCTACTAGCTGACGGCGGATTCCTACGCGGATTACGGGGTTTGGAAGGTATCCGCCATCGAGAATCCAGTCTGTAAGTTGTTAGTTGATGTGGTTTTACAGCTGCATGATGCAATCTGGGGCTCACCGTAGTTCATGATTGTGAGGTTTACCGTTATGACGGATGTTAATGAAGGCGGACTGTAGTTCAATTAACACTCTAACAAGTTGTGAGGAAGCAAATAGCTGTTTGATTCTTTCAGATAATGGATTATGCGACCTGAAGCACGGATAGTGTATCATCACACGAAGACGTTGTCGTTTGCCGTAGGCGATTTCATCCTCGCAAAATTACTATAGTAGCTTGATAAGTTACGTCACCGAAGCTGCCCAAAACCATGTTCGGTAGGTGGTTTCCCTACCGCAAGATTATATATCAACGGGGCATTATCTCACAATTGTGTTATAACTTGATTTAATTATTGATATTTATATAATGCGCTGCGTGCTTGTCGGATTTCCTGCTTTGGACTTGCTCGGACTGTAGACAAGCTCACCAGAGATGAATCGAGCCTCGTACTTATTGCCTTGGAGTCTTTGGTAATTGTTGGTTTTTTTTTTTTTTTTACAGGATTTATACATATATACAAAACCAATCCATCCTAGTAATTCGATGCTACTGCACACTGCGCATCCCTTCCAGCACGATTTTGTAGGCCTTCCTCTTTTTCGGCTTGCCCGAGACAAAGGTTTTTACCGCACCAAGGTATTTCGCTAGTCTGGGAAAGATGTAATGCTCAGCGGTCCATGCTATCGCAATATACCATATTCCGAGGGAAAGGATGAAGGTCTTGAAGTCCCAATCCATCTCTGTCAACTGCATGAATTTTGCTACTCCCGCCGATGGATCGAAGAGCAGGTAAGAGGCTACCAGCAACGCGACGACAATAGTGACGACGAAGGGCACTACCAGGTGTCAATCCAGGACTTCGACAATTAAATGTTGACTTACGATTGTGTGACATTGACTGGCGGAACGGTGGTCCTACGCTCATAACAATTCCAGAAAGAGTATACTCGAAGCAGGACACAAGGAAAAGAGTTGTGTTCTCCGAATTTTCGATGTTCGATCTAGTTTTATCGAGATGGGGAGGAATAAACCTAGGCAAATTAGCATCAATTCTTTGATCGTCTGGATTTACTACGTACCAAGGTTGTCTTCTGACAGCCTGGAACGCAACAGCTTGAATCAAGATACAAACGGCAATCTGCCCCAGGAGAGGAGTCAGTACTTTGCGTGACACCAGATTTGCTGTTGGCCGCTTTTGACATAGAACTGGGAATGGTCCGGTCCATCCCATGAAAATGGCGATTGGGAGGATCAGAAGAAGATCAATAAATAGAAACTGAAAGTCTCCAAGGTTCGATGCCGATGCATAGAGAAAGCTGACAGACGTGAACTGAATGGCCGAATACAGACTCATGTACTTGAAACAGCTGAAGCTAGTTACTAGAGCAGCACGACCCTCTCTAATGACTTCAGGAACACAAGTGATGTCAAACACACGACTTGTGAATGGAGCTGCTACAGATGCCTCAGCTTCTGATAGAGATATACCAACATCTGCTGCCGTTAGAGCACCGCAGTCATTTGCCCCATCACCGCAGAAACCACAGCAGTAGTCAATGCTTTGAAGTTTCTCGACCAGTTCATGCTTCTCGTCCGGAGACATTCTAGCGAAGACTTGACCACAAACTAGCATCCTTTGAAGAACCTCAGGTGGGGCAAAGTCGATTATCCACCTGAACACATCTCCACTCACTGCCAAGGAGTAATTGCGGAGATTCGAGATATCGTATGGAAGAGATGCGTCTCCTTCCGCTGGAGGTGGCAAGGGAATTAGTGTATTTTCATCAAGTGTGAAGATGTTGTTGTCAATGCTCTCCCACTTGAGCACAGATTTGGGATCTTGAAAGTCGCCTTCGGAGAAGTGAGGCACAAAACAGTGTGCAGTTTTGTCTATCAGATTGCACTCCCTGGCAACACTGATGGCTGTGAGAATGTTGTCTCCAGTGCACATGACTTTCCTAATGCCGGCCTCGGTGAGCTCGTCGAGGACGCCTGCTGTGCTTGGCTTCAACTTATTCTCGAAAATGATGAACCCGGTGAAGTTGAGCTCTGATTCTGCCTCTTCTCGCTTCATTTTTTGTACTTTGACCCAGTTAAGCTTGTTGATATGCTTAGTTGCAACAGCGATGACACGAAAACCGCGATGCGTGTAATATGAGAGAAGGTCCTCGTAATCGCTTGGAACTGCACCATTTGAATTAGTATGAGATGAAAGCCTTGAAGGATTGGCAAATCTTACAGCTTTCAGATTTGCAGATATCCTTCATGCATTCTGGAGCTCCTTTGACATAAATATCGCAGCCTGGAGAGCCAAAGTTTCTTACGATGACACTTGCCCTACGGAGCTGAGAGACGAATTCGAAAGCCTTTAGGACACCCAGTTCTATGGGCGACCTCTGCAGAATGTTAGCTGATTTTTTGTCCTGAGAACGACTCGACTTACGCTTGCGCTCTGAGGATTTTCGTTGTCATCTAGATCATACTCCATTCCTGGAGGTGGTTTCGCAATTGAGGGCGAGAGACCACCCGATTCCTCGTCATCGACATCACCGCCTTTCTGCTCGCCTTCCTCGAAAGACCACCCGGTGAATTCGAACATTTTCAGATCCAATGGGTCTCCCATAAGCTCGCCATCCACAACTCGTAGAGAGTGGCATGTGGCCATGGTATAGAGGGCGGCCTTGTGCGAATTGTAGTCGATGGTAGGATCTCGTTCATATGCGGCACCAGGTAATAATGCTAGCGCATCTGAAAGGATCTCGCTAAATCGATTTGCTGGTTTTTGTGCAACACGGATGCCAAGCACGTCCAAACCATCCTCCGTGAGAGTTCCTGTTTTATCGAAGCACATGATATCGATTTTACCACCGACATTAACCCTCTGAGGACTGATGCAGAATATTTGCTTCTTTCTCAGTCGCGTAAGCGCAAAATTGGTACCAATTGTCAAAGTAGCGGGCAGAGCTGGTGGAACGACAATCGTGATCAAGTCGAGAGCTCTGACAAAGATTAAATGCCACGCTAGGTCTAGCCGGACGAAGTTCACAAATGAGGCTACGAAACCGAGCATGGCAATTCCACCCATGACGAAGATATAGCGGAAAGAGTCCCTGTAGAACTTGAATCCTGATGGTTTAGGGAAGAGCATAGATCGAACCAGAGCTCCTTTCGTAGTGTTGAAACCAGTTCGGACGGTCATAGCAAGTCCCACCGCTTCATCATCTTTGTCGTCTTGTGGACGCCTAGCACGGATAATCTTCGTGCCGCAGAACAAGAAGTTCCTTGCCAATTCAGGAGCAACAGATGAAGCAGCCAAGTTGAGGGCTGCAAGCGACTCATCACTAGCTGGCACTTTCGAGACAGGGACAGATTCACCTGTGTTGTTAGATTCGGTTACTAATAGGACGGATTCCCTTACCAGTCAGCATGCTCTCGTTAACAATACAGTCTCCAGCCAGAAGGATGCTGTCGCAGGGGAATTGAGTCAAAGCTGGGTCTGTAACTTCGTACACGTCTCCAGGAACAAGTTCACTCGACGGAACATATCTCCCTAGAGGAATCAGTAAGTGGCAGAAATTTAAGGGCTACTAAACGTACAAAAGCCGTTTCGAAGCACTCGTATATCACAATCGAATGAAGATATTTCTCGAAGTCTCTTCATGGTCTACAAAATTCTCTAATGAGTCAACGGTCGTCAGGTATATCGGCAGACTTACAGAGCGTGTTTCGATAAGAGTCGTTGTTATGCTCACCACTGAGATGAGAAAAATACAGCCCGCGTAGTAGTAATACTCATCCACAGACCAGAGCAGTAAACTCGCAATCTGGAACACATAGAATGGATGAAAAGCCTGTGGGAGTAAGCGGATGTGTGTAGTGAAACAAACGACGCACCTCGTCTAGCAATAGCTGCGGAATTGTTTTCTGCTTGATATCGATGGCATTCTTTCCAAAGACAAGTTCACGACTCTCTTTCTCATCGCCGTCTATTCCAGCCCGAATAGCTTTTACATCAGTCCATGTTGGGTCCTTCCAACTATTGCAGAGCATAAATTTGTCCTTCAGAGGATGGAACGAAAATCGCATATATCTATAGTCAACGATTCGAAGTTCTTCGATAATAGGATCGTCATCTTCATCATATGAGACGACGTATTTGCTTTGAGATGCTCCGAAAATCGTCGAAAGTGGTCGACCATACTCCTTGGACTCAATGTCTTGGACAACAAATTCCCCCCATTGATTCTATGTAAATCAGCATTCTGTATATCATCCCAAATAGAAAGCCGAATCTCCCGAGTAGAGGATACATCTAGGGGACGTAGAAATAGTACTTACTTCAATGACAACCCAAGTACAATCGCGCAGGGGACATGGCGAACCGACAAGCCGTACTTGCCATCGAGGTAACCATCGCAGCAACAGATATCCAAGTCCAAATGTTAGGAGGCAGATGGTGAAATACATGGCAAACCCGACGGTAGAAGTCTGAAATCCGGCCACCACTATGGTCAAATCTTCAGTCACAATATATATTTTCTGGCTTGTCCGATGCCCACGTCCTAGAACACTTCCTTCTGTTCTTGCACTATCGCTTCTGAGTAGACGGTCGTGTACCGAGTTTCTCGAGCGCGCCCCAGAAGATGATCTTCTTCTCCTGACTGAAATTTCGTCGGCCTCTAGGTCTGTGGAGCCATCCTCCTCCTCGAAATGTAGATCTTCATCGTCGTCTAAGATTGCGCTATCGTCTTCTGAAGGTGGGAGATTTTCCTCCTCAACATCGTCCGGATAATATGCGAAGCTGGTGGTCGAGTCTGCTCGGCCTCTGCGATGAGCGAAGGAGGATATACTTGTCGGAACACTCTCGCCCATGGGACCTGCAAACATCTCGTCTGTGGCCATCTCTACCTCGTCCATAAAGCTACTTATCGAAAGGCTGGAATCCCTCCTGTACAATTGGCCATTCGCTGGACGGCGTGCATGAGAGCTACTTCTTCGCCCATAATGTATGGGCACACCATTTGATCCGTCCATGGCGCCGGTAAGTGTAGGTCTCTCTGGGTGGCAGAACGTAGCCGGAGGTACAAGAGCGAGATAGCTGCTACTATGTGGTCATCATGGCATTGTAACGTGAGTAGGTATGTAGGATAGATAGGGTGCTTGCGAATTGGTGTTACAGGCGGGCTGTATTGTAGAAATCTACCTAGCTAGATATGTAGTGGAACCGTAGGTAACAATGTCAGGAAGAAAGAGGGTGTTTTGGCGGTTGAGAATGCCACCAGTAAGGTACACCCGTACCAGTACTAGAACCAAGTTTCGCACTTTTTGGCTTTACTCGCCTGGCCAAGGCCAAGGTATCACCTCTCCTTGCCTTATCGTTATCGCACCCCGCTAAGGTGCGCTTAACTACTTATGGATTCATGGATTTAGCGTTGAGGAGAGGGATAGGAAAGGGCAGGAGGGAAGGTTGGGTTGGGTTGGTTCATCACTTTTTCCAAAAACAAAATCTTGTCTCCACAGCATCAACCTTTCACTTCTCTTCCACTTCGCAACACGACACGCCACCAGACACGACACAAACGAGTACGCTCACGTTCAAGGGTTTCTATCTCCTCTACTCCACCCTTTCACAACCGACAAGATGTCTGAAATTCCCAAGAAACAGACGCAGACTGCCCCGTAAGTCCTCCTCACCTCGTTTTTTTCCCCACCGCCGCCCAATTTGGGGGACCTCACTATCATACCGTCATAAAAAGTCGCAGAATCGCACGCTGACATCTAAAAACAGTACCCCGCAGAATACACCCGCCAACAATGCTCCTATCTCATCTCACGCCCAGCAGCCAGGCGTTGGTACGATCAAGGAAGGTACGCGCATCATATTTGCCCCTCACCCCCAAGATTTACGTTCAGAAGGCTGATACCATCAACAGAGGAGGGATTCGACCGCGCCGCTGCCGCATCGATATTCGCACAAAACCCTAAGCTCGTCCAGATGATCCAAGGCAAACTTGGCTCGCTCGTTGGTCGATCTTCGGGCTACGTCGAGTCACTCCCCGCACCTGTGCGTCGTCGTGTTGCAGGTCTCAAGGGCGTCCAGAAGGAACACTCAAAGCTTGAGGCGGAATTTCAGGAGGAGGTTTTGGAGTTGGAAAAAAAATACTTTGCCAAATTTACCCCGCTCTACCAAAAGCGAGCCACCATTATCAACGGTACCGCTGAGCCAACAGAGGCAGAGATTAAGGCTGGTGAGGAGGACGATGAGGATGTTAATGATGAGCCCGTTGAGAAGTCCGAGGACACATCTGATCTCAAGGGTATCCCCGAGTTCTGGCTCTCCGCCATGAAGAACCAGGTTTCTCTTGCTGAGATGATTACCGACCGCGATGAGACCGCTCTCAAGGACTTGACCGATGTCCGTATGGAGTACCTTGACAAGCCCGGTTTTCGTCTTATCTTCGAGTTCGCCGAAAACGAGTTCTTCACCAACAAGACCATTACAAAGACCTACTTTTACCAGACAGAGAGCGGTTATGGAGGCGACTTCATTTACGACCATGCTGAGGGTGATAAGATCGACTGGAAGGCTGGCAAAGACCTGACCGTACGAGTTGAGAGCAAGAAGCAGCGCAACAAGAGTAAGAGATTAGTCGTACCAAGGAAGCATACGCTTACAATTATCTAGACACCAAGCAGACCCGGGTCGTCAAGAAGACAGTTCCTACAGAATCTTTCTTCAACTTCTTCTCCCCACCATTGGCTCCAACCGAGGAGGATGACGACGATGCGGCTTCTGATATCGAAGAGCGTCTGGAGCTTGATTACCAACTTGGTGAGGATATCAAGGAGAAGCTCATTCCCCGTGCCATTGACTGGTTCACTGGAGAGGCTCTTCAATTTGAGGAGTTGGATGATGATATGGAGGAGGGTGACTTCGAGGACGAGGATGATGAAGAGGATGATGTTAGTGACGATCACGATGAGGAGGAGGAGTCCGATGATGATGTAAGCACAACTTTGCTGTCTACCAATATGAGATGCTAATCAAGTCGTAGGATGATGCTGCGAAGCCAAAGCAGGAGGCTGCTGAGTGCAAGCAGAGTTAAATATTGTAATACGCCCGACACCCGACACCCATCACCATACCTCGGAATAGTCACTCACTTGATCCATCACTACACCTACACTCGACCAGCATGCATGGCCACGACCTCTTGCTTGTCGACTATCCATGGGGCTTAAGATACCGGCAGATCTCACATGCATGACGACACGGCGATTTCGTTTCTTCTAGACTAACCTGCCCTAATGAGGCTCTCGAGGTTCTTCGTCCGTCACATTTCTTTGCGCTGCACTGCATTACTTGGTTCACGCAAATACGTCCGGGGCGTCCTTCGTAGATGACAAATGAAAAGTTTACTGAATACCAAATTTGATGTTTTCCCAAAGTATTTTTTTCCATACCCTTGCTTGGAAGCTAAGAGAGGCCGTTTCAACAAATGCCAATCCCAATTGTTGAGGCGTTACTTTCTCGCCCCCTAACCTGAGACTCTGACATTGAGCATTCATCGGGAGTCAAGACACAATAGCGTCGTTACCTATCCAGACGACCTGCCGTCTGGAAAATGATAAGTTTGGCATGGAGAAATTGCATGGTTCCAGCTTCATGCGACGCCAGCTGCATTTCCGACAAGTCATGTTTCCACCCCACAACCGCGTGCGCATGCACCAAAGAGACATCATGGACAGGTATCCCTGCCTTGCACTTTGCAATGCTATACCTCCGTACGTGTACGTACGGGATGATCTTTTATATCACCTTTAATCAGCATCAACAGATTAATATGCGAACATTATCTTATTGATATGTGTTGTCAAGAATCCTCGAACTCATGAAACGTGATACACAGAAACCATGAAAATCAGCAGTGATATGACAAGTCTGGGTATGCCCATACGAGCGTACTGAGGGATCTGTTTCCGCTCTCCACCTGATAAATATCATACTGTGCATGAAGATGATCAGCTAGGAAGGCAGACGTGAATAAAAGCCTGGATGACACAGTATATAGGTAGTGTGAAGTATTCGACGCCATAGAAAGAGCCGACCGGATCCAAACATTGCGCTCGAAACATCACAGTTACAGTGTAAGTAGTTCCTTTACTTGTATGGAGTGACTACACAGAGCAGGTTAGGTACCAGTACTTATACCTAGAGAGGGAGGGAAGACAGCATGAAGAGGGACTGGACTGACTGGTCATGCTCTCTGAATTTCTCACTCGATCTCGATCTCGATCTCGATCTCGCCCTCGGCGCTTGGTCCTTCAACCACAACGCAACACTGAACTACAGTATTTGTATAGTACTTATACTGTACCTAGGTATAAGTGAGGAAGGTAGGTAGGTACAGTATAAGTACATACTGTAGGTGGGTGTACTGTACTGTACTGTGGGTGTCTTGTTATCTCTTCTTCTCTGCGCGCTCTCTCCTACTGTAGCAAAAAAGGGGTAAAGCCATTCCTGGGCGTGCAGGCGGGCGTGCAGGGTGGCCAGCCAGCCAGCCAGCCAGCGCCAGCTTTCAAGAACTAGGTACCTAGGTATATAACTAAGTACAATACCTACCTACCTTACCGAAACAACCCTGCCACCCACGCTCCTTACCTACTACATACTAGGTACTGGCTGTACTCCGTACCTACCGACCTTCTTACCTACCTCCCTTACGCGACTGACTGGTTGACTGTGGCTCTCCCGGCCCTTCCAACGTCAAATATCTGAGATCAATACTGCCCGGCTCCTCACAAACAAGCAGTACCATTATAGTCCTTGTCTTTTGCCTTTTGCACCAGAAGGACCGCCGGCCATCTTACGATCCTGCTCTGCGGTGCACATTTATTCCTCCTTTAAATTAACGCCTTCACGATTGCTCTTTTCTGCTCCGATACCTTTCCGTGCGCCTCGTGTTTGCTGGTTGATGCATGTTGTCCCTGCTGCAGCCGTCCGTCCTCTACCACGTCCATTGCTCTGATTGTTGAACGATCTTGAAGTTTCTGGACTCTCGCACATTCAAAACCGCCCTGATGGCGCACAACTATGATATTGGGACGAAAGCATGGCAGCCAGATGTCACCGAGGGATGGGTGGCTTCCGAAGTCACCTCGAAATCTGAGGAAGGGGTTAAAATTGTCCTCATATTTACCCTAGCCAACGGAGAGGTCAGTCAGTTCCTTGCTCACAGCTGGATAACGCTGCTGTCTATTCTCGGGATCTCCTGCTAAATTATGTACCTTTGTAGACGAAGAAGGTTGAAACCACTGAGGAGGAACTGGCGGAGGCTACCAATCCGAAACTGCCTCCGCTGATGAACCCTACAATGCTCGAAGCAAGCGACGATCTCACGAATCTCTCACATCTGAACGAACCTGCTGGTATGCTGTGTACATGGTCCTGTGCTGGGTGATACTGATACAAATATAGTTCTCCAGGCAATTCGTTTGAGGTACTCCCAAAAAGAAATCTACACATACAGTGGTATAGTCCTGATAGCCACCAATCCGTTCGCGCGAGTTGATTCTTTATATGTTCCGGGTATGGTGCAAGTCTATGCGGGAAAGCAGAGAGCAACACAAGCACCGCATCTTTTCGCCATCGCGGAAGAAGCCTTTGCGTAGGTGATCCCATGCAGATTGACAAGTTCTGGGCTAACTATTATAGTGACATGTTGCGGAGTGGGAAGAATCAGACGGTCGTAGTATCAGGAGAATCCGGAGCTGGGAAGACCGTCAGTGCCAAATACATTATGAGATACTTTGCAACGAGAGAATCGCCAGATCAGCCAGGCTCAAGGAAACGAGGAATGGAGGCAATGAGCGAGACTGAGGAACAGATTCTTGCTACCAATCCTATCATGGAAGCATTTGGAAATGCCAAAACTACTCGAAACGACAATTCGTCCCGGTTCGGAAAGTACATTGAGATCATGTTCGACGAAAAGACAGCCATCATTGGAGCCAAGATCCGCACATACTTGTTGGAACGGTCAAGATTAGTCTTCCAGCCCTTGAAGGAGCGAAATTATCATATCTTCTATCAACTTGTTGCGGGAGTATCAGACAAGGAACGTCAGGAACTCGAGCTCGAGCCTGTGGAGAATTTCAACTATCTTAACCAGGGGAGCGCCCCTGTAATCGATGGGGTTGACGACAAAGCGGAGTTTGAGGCGTTGAAAAAATCGCTCTCCACTATTGGTGTTAGCAGCAGTCAACAGTCAGAAGTTTTCAAGTTGCTCGCAGCGCTGCTACATTTGGGAAATGTGAACATTACAGCGTCGAGAACGGACTCCGTCCTGGCCTCTACGGAACCATCTTTGATCAAGGCCGCTTCGATACTTGGTGTGGATGCTGTTGAATTTGCGAAGTGGACTGTGAAGAAGCAGCTGATTACAAGAGGAGAGAAGATTACCTCGAATTTGACCCAGCAACAAGCGATAGTGGTCAGGGATTCCGTTGCCAAGTTCATCTACTCCAGTCTCTTCGACTGGCTGGTTGAGATCATCAACGGTGCCCTTGCTACAGAACAAGTGATAAGTCGAGTAAAATCATTCATAGGAGTTTTGGATATATACGGCTTCGAGCATTTTGCGAAGAATTCTTTCGAACAGTTTTGCATCAACTATGCAAATGAAAAGTTGCAACAAGAGTTTAACGCCCATGTCTTCAAGCTGGAACAAGAGGAGTACTTGAGAGAAGAAATTGACTGGACTTTCATCGATTTCTCCGACAATCAGCCATGTATCGATCTTATTGAAGGCAAGCTTGGAATACTGTCTCTCCTGGATGAAGAGTCCAGACTCCCAATGGGATCAGATGAACAATTCGTCAACAAACTGCATCACAACTACGCCGCCGACAAGAACAGGTTCTACAAGAAGCCTCGGTTTGGCAAATCGGCTTTTACTGTCTGTCATTATGCTGTGGACGTCACCTACGAATCGGACGGCTTTATTGACAAAAATCGGGATACTGTTCCTGACGAGCACATGGCTGTTCTGAAAGCTTCTTCAAACCAATTCCTCGGGCAAGTACTCGACGCAGCATCCGCAGTCCGAGAGAAGGATAGTGCTTCAGCTGCTTCTGCTTCTGTCAAACCAGCAGCTGGTCGTAGACTTGGCGTAGCTGTCAACCGGAAACCGACTTTGGGTGGGATTTTCAAATCTTCCCTGATTGAACTCATGCATACAATTAACAACACAGATGTACATTATATCCGCTGTCTCAAGCCCAATGAAAGCAAGGAATCGTGGGTGTTTGAGGGTCCAATGGTCCTTAGCCAATTGCGAGCATGTGGTGTTTTGGAAACGGTAAGGATTAGTTGTGCTGGGTACCCAACGAGATGGACTTATGAAGAGTTTGCACTTCGATACTA
Organism: Rhynchosporium graminicola; assembly: GCA_900074885.1. Lineage (NCBI taxonomy): Eukaryota > Fungi > Ascomycota > Leotiomycetes > Helotiales > Ploettnerulaceae > Rhynchosporium > Rhynchosporium graminicola. The sequence continues at coordinate 598,701 of FJUW01000037.1, forward strand.
TATGCTTGTTCCCTCGGTGTCATGGACATCAGAAATCAGGGACATGGCCAACAAAATCCTCACCAAAGCCCTGGGTGCCAGCCGTGGTGGGGGACTTGACAAGTACCAGCTTGGACTAACCAAGATTTTCTTCCGTGCTGGTATGCTGGCGTTCCTCGAGAATCTCCGGACAACTCGTTTGAATGACTGTGCCATTATGATCCAGAAGAACCTAAAGGCCAAATACTACCGACGAAAATATCTGGAGGCTCGAAATGCTATTTTGCTTTTCCAATCGGTCACTCGAGCTCATCTTGCTCGAAAGCACGCCCAAGAAACCCGCAAGATCAAGGCTGCAACTACCATTCAAAGAGTTTGGCGTGGGCAGAAGCAAAGGAAGAGCTTCCTTGCCATTCGCAACAATCTTATTCTTGCGCAGGCGGCCGCAAAGGGTTTCTTGCGAAGGCGTGAGATCATGGAAACTCGCGTTGGCAACGCTGCTGTCCTGATCCAAAGAGCTTGGCGGTCAAGGCAACAAATGAAGAGCTGGAGACAATACAGACGAAAGGTTGTCATCATCCAGAGCTTATGGCGCGGGAAGCAAGCGCGCCAAGGTTATAAGAAGGTCCGTGAAGAAGCGCGCGATCTTAAGCAGATCTCCTACAAGTTGGAGAACAAGGTCGTTGAGCTCACCCAGTCGCTTGGTACAATGAAGAGGGAGAATAAGACTTTGGTCAGCCAAGTGGAGAACTACGAGAGCCAAATCAAGTCTTGGAAGACAAGACACAACGCCTTAGAAGCACGCTCCAAAGAATTACAAAGCGAGGCCAACCAGGCTGGTATCACAGCAGCTCGCCTTGCCGCAATGGAAGATGAAATGAAGAAGTTGCAGACGAACTTTGACGAGTCAGCTGCGAACATCAAGCGACTACAGGAAGAGGAGAAAGAGCTCAGAGAAACTCTCCGCGTGTCCACTAATGAGCTCGAGGAGACAAAGAGGAAAAGCCAGGTTCACGAGGCCGAGAAGGATACATTAAGGCAGCAATTGATCGATTTGCAAGACCAGCTCGAGATGGCGAAGCGCATCGTCCCAATCATGCCAACCAATGGAGAGCTTAATAACGGTGCATCTACTCAAGTACCTTCGAACGGCCTTATCAATCTGGTTTCATCGAAGAAACCCAAGAGACGAAGCGCAGGTGCAGAAACCCGAGAAATGGATCGATTCAGCGCAGCATACAACCCTCGGCCTGTGTCAATGGCGGTTACTGGAAGCAATCTTCATCGCGCAAATCTTCCCGGCACAGCATTCACCCCAGGCGTTGACAACGTGGAGTTTGAGCTCGAGAATCTCCTGGCTGATGAGGATGGCCTCAATGATGAAGTAACAATGGGTCTGATTCGTAACCTCAAGATCCCAGCACCTCAAACGACACCTCCTCCAACGGACAAGGAAGTCTTGTTTCCTTCATACCTGATCAACTTGGTTACCTCTGAGATGTGGAACAATGGTTTCGTCAAAGAGTCAGAGAGATTCCTGGCCAACGTTATGCAGTCGATCCAACAGGAGGTTATGCAACATGACGGCGAAGAGGCTATCAATCCAGGCGCTTTCTGGCTTTCCAACGTGCATGAGATGCTCTCCTTTGTATTTCTTGCGGAAGACTGGTATGAGGCTCAAAAGACCGACAATTACGAGTATGATCGTCTTCTGGAGATTGTGAAGCATGATCTTGAGAGCTTGGAGTTCAATATCTACCACACCTGGATGAAAGTTCTTAAGAAGAAGCTTCAAAAGATGATCATCCCAGCCATTATTGAGTCTCAGTCACTTCCTGGGTTCGTCACCAACGAGAGCAACAGATTCCTTGGCAAGCTCCTTCAAAGCAATTCGGCACCAGCATTCAGCATGGACAACCTCCTGAGCTTGCTCAATAACGTGTTCAAGGCGATGAAAGCGTACTACCTTGAAGACTCGATTATCACCCAGACGATCACAGAGTTGCTTAGATTGGTTGGTGTGACTGCGTTCAATGACCTGCTGATGAGGAGAAACTTCCTCTCCTGGAAGCGTGGTCTCCAAATCAATTACAATATTACCCGAATTGAGGAGTGGTGCAAGAGCCATGACATGCCCGAAGGCACGCTCCAGCTAGAGCATCTCATGGTAAGTAGTCATCATGTCAGGATGTGAAGTCAATGCTAAACAATCACATAGCAAGCTACCAAGCTATTGCAGCTTAAGAAGGCCACATTGAATGATATCGAGATCATTCAGGATATCTGCTGGATGTAAGTGAGGTCACTATCACGAATGGGCCTTCCACTAATCAAAAATCTAGGCTTTCTCCCAATCAGATCCAGAAACTCCTCAACCAGTACTTGGTAGCTGATTACGAACAACCTATCAATGGTGAAATCATGAAAGCAGTTGCTTCTCGTGTCACCGAGAAGAGCGACGTTCTTCTCCTCACTGCTGTGGACATGGATGATAGTGGACCATACGAGATTGCCGAACCCCGGGTCATCACTGCACTGGAGACATACACACCATCATGTGAGTTTGCACCTTCTTCTCCCACATACACACGACTAATGGATTACCAGGGCTTCAAACTCCCCGTTTGAAACGTCTCGCGGAGATCGTCTCGGCGCAGGCTATCGCGCAACAAGAGAAGCTCGACTACCCTCTCGATGATGGTAATGATCTCACTGATAGTGAATTAAACGGATCGTAGATAGTCCATCTCAGCCCGCTTTTTGATAATTACGACCCTTTTCGCTTCTCCTGTACCTTTTTCTCCCACCTTCTTGGACGACGATCTGTTGCTGCTACTGTTTTGCTTCAATAAAAGGGCATCTTGTATATGAAAGCGGCCTACCTGTTAGCCTACACCTCATATATTATGTGGGATTTTTGTTACCTGTTTCGAATGAACTGCGCGTGGGATCTAGGTGCATTGTACAAGACATCTCGCGAAGTGGCGTTGACACTTTCTTCTTCTGCCTCTTCTTTTTATGGATATCGGTGGTGATCGGAGAAAGGGTATTCTTTCGCAAATCAGATTGCCCGAAGGCGTAAGGTTGGGTTGCATGGCATGTGTGCAGCAGTCGGGTAGACATTAATACTCCGAATGCTATCATGATCATATTCTAACCGTGGCTTGTCGGCTACTTGTTACATTTTGATCCTGTGAGTGGGTTGATGATAGTAGTGATGTGCCCAAGTATACATAATGCCGCAGGTCCAAAGCTGAACCAACCCTCCAGCCAGCGTTGGCAGCTCCATGCTGATATACTGACATACATCATGCAACATGCTATCCCAGAGGTCCAGAGGGTTCAAGAAAGCGAAAGAGTCGCGTTCCCTAAGTTACCTAGATGGTATCGATCCAAGAAGTCTATGCCAAGGGTTGTGTTGTGCTGCGTACCTTTCGTACCAACCTCGCCGCCATACATAGGCGAGTGGGAGTAATGGCGGGGCGGGACGGAGCGGAGCGGAGCGGGGACTTTTTCGATCGATGGCGGAGTCAAGACTCTGCAAGAAATTTAATAACGAACTTGATAATGAATGAACTTTAAGAAACAGACCCCAGGCCAGACCTCTTCCCACAACACCACACCCAGCAAATTCTCTCACGATGCGGAACCGACCAAACATCATAGTGACTGGCACACCGGGCGTAGGCAAAACAACCCACTGCGAAAGTCTCGCGCAAAGCACTGGTCTCAAACATCTCTCGATTAACGATATTGTCAAGGAGCGGGGTTGCCATGATGGGTATGATGAGAAGTTTGGGAGTTGGATTGTGGATGAAGATAAGGTTAGTTATATCTCGACATGCCCGAGCCTGAGATTTCGAAATTGGGAACAGGGGCTGGATAGTGTGGATTGGAGATGGAAGAGGCTGATTTGGCTGTAGTTGCTAGATGCAATTGAAGATGAGGTTAAGCAGGGTGGATATATTATCGATTGGCATGCTTGCGATCTATTTCCTAAGAGCTGGATTGATCTTGTGGTGGTGCTGAGGGTGGATTCGACGCTGCTGTATGATCGGTTGAAAGCTAGGTATGTTATGCTTGCGTGACTTCATTGCTTTGTTTGTAACTTGTGCAAAGATGTAACATTGCTGATGTCCCTCGCAGAGATTACCCCGAAGCCAAACTACAAGAAAACCTCGACTCGGAGATCATGGAGGTCCTCCTACAAGAAGCGCGCGATTCTTACGACGAGGAGATTGTCGTTGAGCTTACGAGCAATAGCACGAATGAGATGGAGAGTAATATTGAGAGACTCGAGGGGTGGATTAAGCAGTGGAGGAAGGATCATGTGAAGGAAGCTTGATAGCTATCAAGTGTTTCCATTGCTTGCTATCGAAAAGCGATATCATCAAGATGACTCCGATAACCATTTCTGGAGCTTCTCGAGAGCGCGGAACCGGTGTGAAATCTTGTTCTTCTCGACTTTATCCATCTCGGCGTAGCTAGGGGTGAGAAGTGAGCTGGATCTGAGAGTGGAAGTTTTAGGATGCGAGGGGAATCTTACGTCTTGCCCTCGTACTCGAAAATTGGATCCCATCCTGAGTAAATCAGCACTAATGAGGCGTTACACAATTCGACACGACTCACCAAAGTTCGTGGGTCCCCTTGCAGGCACTATGTTGCCCTGGAGACCGTCAGCCAGGAGGGTAGAGGAAAGATGGGAGGGGAAGGAAAATTTACATCTGTCCTGCCTTGGAAGATAATGGGCTCGTGGCCTGGGCCTTCACTATACGCAAATGTGCAGACAGCTTGAGCGGACTTGTCTGGAAATCCGGCGAGCATGTTATTAAGTCCTTCATGGCCGAGAGCCTCTAGAAACCATTTGCTGCGGAAGGTTAACAGGAATCCATTTCTTCTGCTTGGAACTGGGTCTAAATGTGAATGCTCTGCTTTGTGTCGTGAAGTGATGGGAACAAATGCACTAAAGAGAGGGCGACACTGTGACTTACATATAAGGACCAGGGAGCTCTTTCAAAGCATTAAAACATAGACAGGTATCCTCAACCAGAACCGGACCGCTGACCTGAGAAATGTGAGCGAAACAAAATAAAGTCGAAGAACGATAGGCAAGCAAGTCGCTTACAGCTGCAGCAGCTCTCCGACATTTATCGGCGGAGATCTCTTCAATTGTACCCTGGATCTCAACCAGATCTAATGCCTGGCTTTGCAAGTCTACAGCGTCGCCGAGAATGACTTTGACTTCTGCAAGTTTGTTCTTGTTGCCTGTGATGAAGTTGAGTGTTTTGGGCGCCATGATGAGGGGATGAGTGGGGTTTTGAGTGAAGATTGAGATTGAGGTTGAGCTTGAGGTTGTGGCGAGATACTTATAATTTAAGGCTCGGGTGGTGAATAGTCCTAGTTGGAAGATACTGGCGGCTCGCGAAGATCTGTCTGGCCGAGAAACCTTTGTTGCTATTGTTGATAATCATGGAATTAAGAAAGATTGTTATACAGTACTTCTTCTAGTTGACGTGTAACGATAAATCAGTCATTGAAGTGGATGGAGCCACTCCCCAACAAACGACGACTTCTTACTATCTCACATCAAGCTTGCTCCGTCGGCGACCACCTTCAACAAATGCGACTATAAGATAAGATACCACCGATGGATCTCACGTCATAACCTTTGAGATCCTTTCTCTCTCGCTCAGTCTGTCACAATGGATGATTTCTACAAACCATTAACAAGCACAGACACTTTACCTCTGGGGCTCCTCTCCAAATTATGGCACTCGATACCCATCCCGCCAGCTCTTCTAGCCACACTCCTCCTCGGCCCTCTCCTCATCTTTCTCACTGCTCAAATACTGCTCATTAGAGCTCCCGAAGATCCCGAGAAGGAGGATAAAGGTACGGAAGACAATTTGTGGATGATCCCATTTCAACCTGTGCCATGGCCGGTTCAGGAAAGTGTAAGAGCTTCTGACGCTGAGAACGAAGAGTTGACCGAGAGATGTTGCAGTTCTTCGGAATACCCAAGAATATGGAAAGCAAGTACCAGAAAGCTTCAGAAGTAAGATTCTTACCAGCAGCGAGGATTTATACTAACAGGAAAGGGCCTCAATGCATGTAACCACCTCATCCTCTCAGAGCCACACCAGAGCGTAGTTCTCGAGAGTGTGATTGAAAATCTTCAACGCAACATCCCCCAAATGATCTCTTTCATATCTACACCCATCGATCACCAACCATGGGAGCAACATGCCCAAGCGCACTTCATTTCCTCCTCAACCACAGAAATCAACCTTGTATCCCTCCTCCGGGACATGACAAGCCACGCTCTCATACCCGCCGTCTTCGGCTACGCACTTCTAGAGAAACACCCCGGTGTTTTGCACGACATGTATGATATGAATGCAGGGAGGCCTTACCTGCTAAGGAAACTCCCAGCCTGGACGCCGTGGCCTGGCGTGGTGAAGGCGCATATGGCGCGATTCAGAGTGTGGAGGTGTTTGGATGAGTTGCAGAGAGTACTTGATAGTACGGTTGAGGGAAAGGAAAGTGATGCTTCGTGGGGAGATCTTGAGGATGTAAGTGAGTTCGCTTGGAAGAGGAATGCTGTATACAGAGGTACGTCTACCACCCACTCCCGTGAAACATGTTACAGTATTAACATGATGTTGAGAAGAACATGGTTTCGAAGTCAAAGAACGAGCAGATATCATTGTATGTACACCATCAATTCTCCTCTTTATTCGGCTATCTAAAGATCTGATACCCCTCACAGATCCTCCACTCCCTTCTCACTTCCCCGACCCTCCTCCCCATCTGGCAGATCCTGCACATTCTCTCGACGCCCGACATCCTCCCTCTCATCCGCACTGAAATCGCCTCCTACGCGACAGTCACCAAACCCTTCTCGATAGGCACCATTTCCGAAGCACCGAAACTTGTCCTCGATCTCGAGGGCCTGGTCAAGACATGTCCGTTATTGAGATCGACCTTTCTTGAGACGCTGAGGTTGGTCGCTCCTGGCTGGAATGGTGTGAATGCAGGCACGGGAGAGGAAAAAGGGAACGTAGAAATAGCATTTCCAGAGACATTTGATGCGAAACGCTTTGTTACAAGTACATTACGTTCATCAACGGCTACGGAAGGTGGAGGATGTGGAGAAGTCAGTGAAAGCTACTCGTTCATCGAACAAACCAATCTAGCACTCGTAGCAGGGATCCTTGCTTTTTGGGATTTCGAACCTGCAGACAAAAGCACGGGCTGGATATTCCCTGAGAAGTTGAGAAGGGGGGGAATAGCTATGCCGATTTGTGATGTGAGAGTCTTGGTCAGAAGGCGAAGTTTTGAGTGGACGAACTGAAGTGTAGTCTGAGGGCCATTGATATTTGCTTGGAATACTTTTGGCTGTGATATTAGTGCTTAGCGAGGTGGAAATATTAGGATTATAACCATGCTGGGTTTTGCACGGGCAAGCCTTGGAATTTAAGTCTTGAGACTGAATGACCACAGGAGTCGACCTGTTTGTACCTTGATAGATCCAGATAGTAAGAACTTGCGATCTGTTACTCCTAGAATCATCTGTAGGCGATATGGGATATTGGCTAACACTTCTCTAGCGAGATTCTATAAATAAGCAACCAGCGAAGAAAGACACTACATTGCAAAGTCTTGAACCTGGTCTTTCGACATCCTGTGATATTTCGTTTGGCGCATAGCATCATCAGAGCATGAGTTTCGTCTCTCGCTTAGACTCCATAAGCTCACTAGCATCCTGGCTCCCAAAATAACATTCAGATACAGGCAAAGGTAGCTAGTTCTACATAAAAGGGGAAATTATATGCCGTTTTGGCCTCTCACATGAACGCTTCCCTTCAACGTAAGAATCGTTTTGATGATCTGAGATTTCAGTCCTCACCAGTTGGCTTGTACATGATGGTGGTGACGTACTGTGAAAGGTCAGTTAGCTATGTCTTAACTTAGAGATTGGATAGCTTACTTACCTTTCTCTTGTATCTAGTCGTAGCTGAGACTGCAAGCACGTTGTTTTTGATACTACTAGTAGCCAAATGATTGAGAACGGTATGGTTTGGCATTATCAATACACTGTTGTCGTCTTTCATCGGCGTAGCTGCATTGAGGAGTGGCTTTCCCAGGAAACCAGGAAGACTGGGTGGGGTAGGAAGCTTTTCAATTGCAGCAGCTGCATACTGATAAGCTGAAGAATCCTCGGCTTTGTCGAGATCAAGGAGATATTGTGGCACTTGTGATGAGTAGCGTCCCGGCGGCAAAACTGGCTTGGTCTTGGGAACTTTTGGTAATTTCGGGTCAACTTCTTCCTCAGAAGCTTTGGAGTCGTCGTTCAAGGTCTCTTTGGCTTCGGGGTCGAATTCTGCTACTGGAGTGCCTATTCCTATTGCAGTGGCAGGAGTATGAAGAGGGATATCGTCTGCGCTTACTTCAATGTAGTTGACGAGATTGTTACCGAAGTCTACGGTAGTGGGGATATTCTTGGAGCATGTCATGACACCGTCAACAATGAATCTAATATGGTGTGTTCCTGGCTTAACATGAATGACAGACCTCAAAACGCCTGGACGGCCATTGCTAGACCGCGTTAGTCACTTTTGGAAAAGGTAGGCGCGAAGTCACGTACATGGGATGTAGACGGTACTTCTTATTCCACTGAAAGATAGTGCCGGTCACATAGACCTTCTGCTCATCATTTTGAATCTGCCATTCAATAGCTGTTGGAACCGTAGCCTTGTCCTTGTCAATCCGTAACTCCTCTGCATCCTCCTCATCAACCGTACTAGTACTCAGAGCAGATGTACGCCGGCCCAGAGGCTCATGATCCAAGGACTCTACATCCAGCACAGGTACATCCATATCTGCGGGGGCGAGCATAGGCGATCCTGGGGCATGGACCTCCTCTTCAATTGGGAGTGGTAGCCGCGGAGGGCGAGTTAGATGGTAGGACATATCTTGGGTTGCGGGTGGTCCGGATGGTTCGATTGATTGGGAGTATGATCGGGAGGATGTGACATCGACGTTGGGAGCTGAGACGGGCACGTTAACGGGCTTACTGGGTTCGTACGTCGATTCCACCTTGATCTCTTCTTTGGATTGCTGCACACCCATCTGTGGTTCACTGCTGTATTTGTACGGCGAAGGTGTATTGTTGTTCTGACTCGACGACACCTGCTGTGGAGCGGTATGGGATTGTACTTGTGACCGCGTACGCGACTGCGAGTTGCGTGGCCGATGTGCAGTGGTTCCACGAGCCTGGGCCAGAGATGGCTCGGCTTGTGCTCGTTGCGCCTGAATCAGGTTGCGAGGGTCTCGTCGCGTGGAGGGTGGACGAGAAGAAGATTCATGATTTCCATTCGAGGGCGACGGTGAAGGCGAATTCGACGATGAAGAAGCCGAGGCTGAGTGGGATTTCGAGTTCGCGGAAGGGTTGTTACCCATCGTGACTGTGACTACGACTTGGCCGATGGAGGAATCACAACGGTAATGGTAGCGCTGGGCCGAGGCAAATGAAGCAGATGGGACAGGGTGGGAGGCGATGGGATGGGATAGGATGGGATGGGGTGATGAGATAGGATGCACAGCGTCGAGGCAGGTCAAGAAAAAGTGGTTGTTGTTGGTGGTGGTGGTGGTGGTAATGGTGTTGTTATTGTAGTAGTAGTAGTAGTACAATGTAGGGATGTGGGTGTGGGGGTTGAAAGTGGGAATGGGATTGGAATGGGGAAGGGGATGGGGATGGGAGGGATTTGTAAGTGGCAGAGAAACCGAGGAGTTGAGAATTTAAGAATTGAATCGACTCGACTCGATTTGAAAGATGATATGAAATGAAATGAAATGATATGATATGATATGATATGATATTATGATATGATGATGCTATTCACAGATATAAACCCAAACCAAACTCAACTTATAAGTAACCCGCGATCACCTACTCTCGCTACTATAAGTACTGTAAGGAGGAGCTGTCTGTCATCCGTGCGCTTCTCAGCCTTGCCCTTCCTTGCCCTTGCCCTTGCACTTCTTCCCATCTCACCTCATCTCACCTCATCTCAGCATGACGTGGCTGTCAGTCTTGACCGGCGCGTTCTATTACACGTCCCTCCCAATCGCAACAGTATTCTGGTTGACGATTGCATGTCTTCTGCCATTCATAAACCTGGCAAGCTACATACTTTCCTGGATTCTCCTACCCATGACGTTTCTGGCAAAGTTTGAGGTATGCAATGCCTTGTTATTAGGTTAGGATATCTACTAATCATATGTAACTAACTGCACTCTCAGACGCTCTTTATCTACCTTGGCGCTGCAGCTGCCATTGGTCTGGTCACCGGTTCCATGTTGCATTTCACGTCGAATCTTCTCGTGTCTGTCCTCAATTTGACAGCCGTCCCGGTAGAGACAGGTCGATCTGCAGCTTCGATTCGAGCGGATCGTGAGAAGAAGAAGCATGATCAAGCGTGGGACAGGATTCCAACCAAGAACGAGACAGGTCTTTTGCGAAATGATCCCGAGATGGAGAAATTTGCAGAGTGGTTGGAGAAGGGAGACCAAGGACTGCTAGGTCAGACGATACTCGAGGAGGATGACTCGGATGACTTGGATGGATTTTGAGGGTTCCTGCTCGCTAGTCCACGGCCAAGATTAGACGTGTTTGTCTGAACATGTTTTGCCGTCTGGCCATATTTCTCAACTCAGGCTCTTAGTCTCTCCACTTGACAAAGACCTCATCTGTTCTAAATCGTTGGGTGCAGGTACTGTCCTCGAGCGACGTTCTGAAGCCTGTCTCGTATGCTAGTAAGCCGGCATGTGCAATCATGATTCCATTATCGATACAGAATCGTTCGTCCGTCGCGAAAACACTGCCTCCCCTGTCCGTTGCCATCAGTCCCATCATTTCCTGAAGCCTTTCATTACAGCCTACACCTCCAACAATCAGCACTTGTTTGCTGCCGACGTGTGCCATGGCTCGCTCCGTGATCTCCACCAACATCGCGTAGACCGTCTCTTGCAGACTGAAGCATAGGTCCGCTGTAGTGACTACTTCTCCACTAATCGGATCTTTCTGTTCGGGATTTGCCTTGAGCTCTGCCGCCAGGATATCGATACTAGAAAGGATTCCCGCGAATGAGCAATCCATGCCCTTAACTGCGTAAGGAAGATCCAAGAGAACTTTCCCCTTTTTCGCCAACTGCTCAATGTTGTATCCAGGAGCTGGATCATTGCTGATTTCCAGAGTACGTGCAAAGCGATCCAGACAGTTTCCAACCGCAATATCAAGCGCCTCTCCAAATATCCGATACCTTTGTTCGGCATATGCTATGACCTGTGTATTCCCTCCGCTCACATACAGCACCACCGGATTCTGGGCCCCTGTGATCTCCCGTCCCATCTCAATGTGACCCACGCAGTGATTGACTCCAACAAGCTCCTTTTCCCACAGCAAGGAGAGCATACGCGCTGCTACAGCCACGCTCTGGAGAGGAGCTCCCATTCCAGGGCCTTTGGTGTAGCATATACAGTCGATGTCCTTGATGGTAACCCCGGCTTGGCTCATGGCCTGTTTGACGAGTTTGACGACCCATGATCGATGGTGTTTTGCAGTGTCCTTTGGCAGAAAGCCTTCCCCGGGTGGAGAGACGAATGTATGACGGATATTTGAGAGAATGAGAGCTGGTTTCCCATTAGGAGGATGAGCTATAATTCCCACCCCAAGTTTATTCGCACTTCCCTCAAGCCCAATCGCGATCATCTTGGAAGATTGTGGGTTTCGAGGCTCGTATCTACATGGCGTAGATGGCTTTGACCCCGCAGCGATTGAGATGTTCATCACTGATAAGAGGCGTCCCGATAAGAAGCCAATACAGAAGGCTGAGGAGCTGAATGGACGGGGACTTGCTGGGAGGAGCAGATATTTGCACTTGTATTTTCAACCTCCAGACACATTGCCAGTCATAAGTAATGTATATTTGATCATTTGATTAAATACATCTTCATTGAATTGAATTGAGAAAGTCGATCTTGTCACTTGTGCCTACCAATACATCTGGAGAAATTGTGCGGTAAACCGACAGGACTGCAGCCTTTCCTCGCTTAGGGTAAGGGTGGGGACTTTTTGTTAGAACCTCGAACGTCCCTCGCCTGTCTGCCTCTCGTCACCAAATCAGCTTTTCTTTCGGACCAGTCTGCTCAAATTGGCAGCAAACATGGAAGGCGACGAATTTGAGTCCAAGACTCAAGCATTCCTGACGTGGCTTACTAGTATGGGTGTGGTCCTAAATCCGAAAGTTGTATTGCTCGACCTTCGGTCAACGGGGCAAGGTCGAGGAGTCGGTGAGTAGATAGATCATTTCTTCCAGCCTGTTCTTCTGCTGTGCCCCCGCGAGTCGCACTTATGGAAGTCACCTAGGTCTCTTAATATTTCGTTGTGGGCTTCTGTAGAGCCCTAGGATATGCTGACATGTTCCAGGCGCACTTGCAGACATCGAGGAAGACGAAGTGTTATTCACCATCCCACGCTCAGCGGTCCTCAATACAACTACAGCTCTCGGTCTTTGTGATATCTCCACTACCCCGACCATCCTTGAGATGCCCAGTTGGCTGGTACAGTGCTCTGTTCTCATGCGGAATCTCGAGTTAACACCTCTACCGTAGGCCCTTACTGCCATCATACTGGCCGAAGGCCGCCGACAGGAGTCTAAATGGGCACCATATCTTGCGCTGCTACCAAGAGAGCTCGACAGCCTCGTGTTCTGGTCCGACGAAGAGCTCAAGGAACTACAGGCCAGCACAGTGGTAGACAAGATTGGACGAGCGACGGCTGAGGACATGTTCACCCAGCACATATCGCCGTTGAAGCTTGATAACGGAGACGTCGAGATGTGCCATCGAGTCGCCTCCATAATAATGGCTTACGCATTCGACATTCCCGAGAAGGCGAGCCAGGATGGTCCTGAAGGCACGGAGGAGGGTGATGACTTGGTCTCGGATGACGGGGAGGATGAGAAGACGACATTGTCAATGATTCCTCTTGCGGATATGCTTGTAAGCCTCTCGTTCATCGATCTGTGGTGGATCTTGTATTTCCTTTGAATCCTCAGCGAGGACACTTTCACCCTCCCCCTAGGGCCTTTCCAAGCTGACTGGCCTGCTTAGAATGCCGATGCGACCCGAAATAATGCCCGACTTTGTTGCGATAACGAAGATCTGGAGATGAGGAGCATAAAGCCTATTATGAAAGGAGATGAGATTTTCAATGACTATGGACAACTTCCTCAATCGGATCTCCTCCGCCGCTATGGTTACACTACCGACAACTACGCTCTGTACGACGTCGCCGAGATTTCTACGCATGCAATTCTCTTCCTACTATCCAAAAAAATACAGTTGCACTCCGCCGGCACTATGCAGCCTCTGAGTCCTGAGCAAATAGAGCGGCGAGTTGAGCTGGCCCGCCGCGAAGGTGTTTACGAAGATTCCTACGATATCTGTCATCCGGGACCCGACTGTCCAAGTATTCCGGACGAACTTCTTGGACTCCTGTACCTTCTCTTACTGGATGAAGCAAATTTGGTGACCATTGAAATGTCCTACGAGTCTTTGCCGAGTCGCTTCAAGCTTGTAACCAATTTAGTCGGCCAAGTTTCCGCTATGGTCCTCGAATCGCGCATGAAAGACTACTCAACAACGGCGGAAGATGATCGGGCTATTTGGGAAGCTGGAAACCTCTCGAAGCGGCAAGCAATGGCTGTCCAAGTAAGACTTGGCGAGAAATCGGTTCTCGCGAGAGCTGTACAAGAAACCCGGACATTCATCGGAAGTGATAAAAAGATGCGATTGAAGCAGAATTGTTCGAACACGGGCACCAAACTTCAAATCGGTAAAGGGAAGAGGAAGGTTAATGAAGACGCCGGAGGAAGAAAGAAAGGACGATTCATGTAATCACTGATCTTTCACAGGCCGACGTTTCCTGCCACACTTTGCGGTAGAATCTCGGTCGCACGTACCCCTGGATGACTTCGGAAAAATATAGGATCAGCGATTGAAGTTTGCCAGCAAATTTGAGGTTGTGTGTGTACACGGATGCGATTACAATGGTAGATAAAAATCACTGGGAAGCGAGCTGCGCGAGACAAAGGTAGGCTTCAAATACCCGTTCTTTTGTGTGTTCTAGCTCATGTGAGCAGTGCTACTTCTACATCAGGTTACCCAGTCACCATTGGAGGAACCTCTCGCTACTCCCACAAGTTTACGCTGGCCCAATTCCGAGGGCAACGCCGTCAAATCCAAAAAGCAACATCTGTAAGTGATGCTCCGCAAAGAAATATGATATACATAATGTTCAACAAGCACGCATGTTTTTTGAGGAGTTGTGAGTGGCGGGAAAGGACGTTGTGCTTCAAGCACAGCGAGTACTTCAATGGCTTCAAGTGACTGCTTGAGGCTGTGCCTGCGCAGTTACTGTTTGTCCAGTGACAGCCGCCGTATTCGGCGAGCTAACGGCTGTAGTTCCGGCGTGCTGGACCGTTCTCTCATCTTGTCGAGGACGTTGAGTTTGTGGATTTGTGTGAGCAAGCATGGGAATGGTTGCACGAAATTGGAGAGCCTTGGTGTCATAAGGGTCCATCTCGTACACGGGTTGCTCATCATCGTCATCTTGGTCGTACTTCCAACGATCTGACGTATCTGTGTCTAAAACCTTCTGTGGAGCAGTCATTCCTCTACGATCAATCCAAAGTCGACCTGCCCTGCCGATTCGCCTCCGATACGCCGGTTGTCCGCGAAGCTCATCCTCTGGTGGGGGAGATTCGGATCGGAAGAAGAAAGCCTCTTGCTTTTCTTGGGCTGGAGAGGGATGGTCGAAGGACTCCGACGTTACGGAAGATGGAGGAGTCATCAGATATTGATACTGGGCTGTTGCAGGTCGGAATCCCATATCGGAACCTTGGCCGTGTGCTGGCGACAATGGCTCTCGAGTCAGATCAACATGGCCTTGGTTCCAGTTCCGATGCTGCTGGGCCTTCTCTTCAATCTCCGTTTGAAGAGTATTTTCTTTCTGAGCCATCACGTCACTTAGCAGTAAGATATCAACATCAAGAGCTTTGCTTTCAGGCCTGTTGCCTGGGAAGCGAACTTGCGATCCAGGAAGACGTGGAGGTTGCGAAAAATCGGCGATTTTTCTCTTCTGTGGCTGCGAGTCAGTTAGCAGTGCCATGGTCTCGGCACGAGATTGACGTACTCTTTGGTTGACGAGAAGATCATCATCATCAGTCTTGATACCAAGTCTAATCTTGGCTTCCTTGACCTTGGCTCGTTCCATGAAGATGTTCCTTTCAAGCTGCACAAATTGCTGTTTCGTCACTTCTCTATCATGGGCAGTCGTTACCAGCCAGTTTGCTTCTTCTAATTCCCTTCTCAATTTCTTCAATTTCTCCACACTCTGCGTATCACGAGCCCTTGTCTTCCTAGTTTGTCGAACATCCCGACGTCTGAAGCAAACATATGGGTCAGAATCATCTTTGTTCTGGTCAACCTCCTCTTTCAATTTCGGTTGCAATGGATGATTGTCAGCAGCCTGTCTTCGACCTTTCCAAAAGTCGAAGACATCCTTTGCGCAAGGCAGAGCTCGGCCTGCGAATCGCATCGCAATTAGTGTCTTCATGTCATCGAATGGTAAGATGGTGCCATCTACCGATGCGAAAGGGATATCCGAGTCATGTTTATCCTCGAAGATCTCCATCAATTTTTCAAAATCATCCTCGGAACACTTTCCTCCTTGGGGTTTCTTCTGGTTGTATGCTTTGAGAAATACATCATCTTCTGTGGTCATATTGTATTGAACACCGGTGCATTCCTCCACGGTCTGGGAGGTACGGATATATGTGGCAGGCTTATGATACAGTAAGCTGTAGAGCGACTCGTAATCGATGTCTTTGCATTCTTCTGCAGGAGGCGCAGGGATCTCTTCGGCCTCTTTGGCATTTGAGTTTGTGGCTGCTTTCAGTGCAGCTTGTAAATGGTATTCCTAAAGAAAGGCAAGTTAGCAGTGACGGAAGGGATGCATCATGTGATCAGGTCATGTGAATTAAACGTGATCATAATATACCTTTTCTTCACCAGCGTCAACCCCCGAAGGACCACCAGCGTAGACATTGAGAAGTGAAAGGTACTCCTCCCGTTCGAAATCACTTTCTTTCAAGACTATTTGTGGTGTGTTTTTGCCCAACTTCCTGAGGCGGGATTGGCGTTGTTTAGAGGCCATGATGTGTCCCTCCTATCGCCGCGTGACGTGACACAATTGATTTCCGGGCGCAATACCAATCTTTTCACGCTGAAAATTCGACACCGTGGAGTCGAGGTCATGTTGCGATGAATCCTCGAATTTTAAAACATCGCGGTGTGGAGAGATTGCGCTGTTGATGGCTTGAATGGTAGTACGTCGTTGCGTTCGAAGAGTTTTTCTGGTGTGCAGTCACCATCGGCAACCGGCGGCGATATCCACAGTACCGCGGCTGGCCAATGAATGGCGTGGGCGTTAGCGGCCTTACCTAACCGAATATCAAAATCTGGCGTGAAGAAAGGTATTAGGGGTAATTTATTGGCGATTGACACCTGAGTATAGCAGTCGTGATTTATGGAGATTCATGAAAACACGCAATTCTCATTCATTACGTTCTAATTGCGTCGTCTAGTCAGCCAATTATATTGTTGAGCGGCATAACATATCGCCATGCAATGTCATCGGCCAAACTGACGACATTTAATTGATTCGGGCCATCGCACTGAGTCCAAATAGCAGTGAGGTGTACCAAGGTAATCAAATCTTTACTGGCCAAGAGGAGTTCTCAAGTCTATGTGCTCCACTATTCAAGTGGGTTTCCACTTACTCCAACATTCTTTGGAATCGATGAAGAGAACGTACTTCTCGTACTGGGCAATCATGATGTCGTGTCGACTCTTGCGAGTGCAGACGGAAAATGGAGACCTGTTCTAATTCAAGGTTGTACTTATATAAAGTGGATATGAATCTCAGTGCAAGCCAGCTGTCATGAAGCTTTATGATACAGCCAAATCATGCTTTGCTTTTCACGATATATCCAACTGCGGATTGATAATGATTATCGCGCTTATCAACAACTTTCAGTGTGTCGCCTTTTGGAGACTTGGATAGGTTTTCGCAGAACCTCGGTATTCTTCGGCCAAGAGTTTACATTCGTCACCAATGGAGATTCTGAGTCCGGAATAACGAAAAAGGTATTACAATTTCAGACATGCTTCACCCTGGATCGCAACAAATAATGTAAGTAGAAAAAAAATTGGATCCTTGATATAGGAGGCTGATTGACGTAACCACATGACTGCAACTTGTTAGCGTGGTGGAGCTTATCCCTGAGCTTGAGCTTGAGGCTCTCCCATCGAGACCTCGATCGCCGTACACTACGACCTCTCTTATCCTTCCACGCCCAAAGCCGCACCATCAACACAAACTGTTAAATATGGGTAACGCCAGCAGTGCAATGCTGGAGAACATTGTGCAGGGTTCAAACTGTACGGTTGTGATCAGTAACTCCTGTGTACAGGCTGGCAAGCTGACCCCGCCGTGCAGTCGATCGAGATGAGGTCGAGAGAATACGAAAGAGGTTCATGAAGCTTGACAAGGTTCGCAGTGCCACATAAATTTTCCAGTCATATTTTCCTGCAACAGCTGATATGGCCATTGGTATCTAGGACAACTCTGGCACGATTGAGCGCGACGAGTTTCTCAGCCTTCCCCAGATCTCTTCGAATCCACTCGCGACCAGGTCAGAAAGCCACACAGAAGCGCTCGAATTTGCAGGGAGACGAGAATGTTAACAGCGCGCAGAATGATAGCTATTTTCGACGAAGACGGAGGTGGCGACGTTGATTTCCAAGAATTCGTTTCAGGACTCAGCGCATTCTCAAGCAAGGGCAACAAGGAGCAGAAACTGCGGTTCGCATTCAAGGTTTACGATATCGATCGGGACGGCTTCATCAGCAATGGCGAGCTGTTCATCGTGCTGAAGATGATGGTGGGTAGCAACTTGAAGGATCAGCAGCTGCAGCAGATAGTGGATAAGACCATTATGGAAGCAGATTTGGATCGCGATGGCAAGATCAGCTTTAAAGAGTTCACGCGGATGGTTGAGAACACAGATGTCAGCATGAGCATGACTTTAGGTGAGCTCGAAGACTGATCTGAATCGGCGGGCGGCGAAGACTGACTTCAGTACAGATCAATTTTGAGTTGGGAGAGTCATCCATGATATCATGATGGGTGTTCGTTAGGCTCAGGAGCAGGAGATGAGTCAATTTCTAGGCGTTTTCCACACGGTTTGCTAGTATGAAGCCCTTTTTCCGTAATGAAAAATACCATGGCGTTCGATTTCTCCACTATGATCGCTCGCACTTTTGTTACCTCTCCTTACTTGATGTTAGGCCGATATTTGACCCCGAGCGCGATATGGTACTGAAATTCAGCCATAACTAAATCCTGCATGCTATCGTCTCTAGCAATTGCTTTCGGGAGAAGTTCCCTCCTTTTCTTCTGTAATGATTTCTACGAACTCTTCTTGTCTCCAATACCTGGTATACCACGTACCACGGAAAGTGTATGGGCCAAACACTTGAGCCATACGGTAAACGATGAACTTACAAGCTCTTTCCACCGTCAGCTTAAGGCAGAGAGACGTGTGACCCCAATGAACCAAGTTCAGTTGAACATGAGGTAGGACCAGTCCTTGAGGAAGTCGCATGAACTCACCGCATGCCCAACGCGTGACTCCTGAGCCGAAAGTAACGTCACGAAGCGCACTACTCAATACTCGCAAGCAAGGGAGGGAGGGCTCTTGAAATTAATTAAGGTTCTTCCGAAGAGGTAGTAAAAGCCATATCTAAATCATGCCTGTCCTGTTTGTCAGCCTGTCTGCCCGCAAGCAGAGTCATCCTAGGTAGATATCTGCGAGGATCACGGTTCATAGGCCTGCCCTGCAAGTTTTCACGACCTGTGTGAGAGCTCGGGTATGAAACGTTCTAGAAAAGAAGAAGATGAGATGGAAATCTCCGTTCCATGCTGGATGAGCACGTGTTACTCTGGTGGTTAGCGCTCATGCATCGGGGGAGTTTGCTGGATCGTCTTCTAAGCAGATTCTGGAATTCGGCCATTTGATGTCTTTCCAGGCAGAGATAGGGCGAAGTTGGAGTAATACCGTACGGTAATGTATGTTGCAAACCTGGGATGAGGGATTGTGTTGGACAGTAAGGCTTAGTATGGATTTCGAATCCAGTTCTTTTGTTGGCTGTTGGCTGCTTGACGTCTTTTTCTGGTACCGCTTGCCAATATTGACGCTGCATGCGAAATATGTAGTGAAAATACCTAGAAAGTGAAGCGCGCAGGCGAGGAGGGTCCATATATGATATCAGCCTCAGATGCGAGGAGTGAGGCTAACATAACAATATGACAAAGCCTTGTATAGATTAATTGCAGGAGCTTGAGATGGATATTGACACTCCAGGGCAATATGTCTTCGCGTAGATCTATCTGCCTGAAGCCATTTTCTAGGATCTCAATTCGCACGTTGGCGTTCGAGGCCACTCCCCTCGCCACCGATGGCGAGAATTGCGGCAATTAGCTATAGAATTGTAGATTATGAATAAGAGATAGGCAGCTTCCATTCTGTACTACCTACCTACACTACCTACACTACATCTATCGTACCGCCATCGCGCCCCACACACAATAGTCCCTGCTGGCGATCCTCTAGCTCAGTTGTGGAACAGGAACAGGAACAGGAACAGGAACGGGCTCGAGACAGGGTCTTGGACGACTTGATGGATGTGGATGTGCGTGTACGTGTGCGTGCAGCAGATACTTGGTATATTGACAGGGGACGGTCGGTATGTACTACTGTAAGTACTTGAAGGGATATTTCCGTAATTTACAGTACTGCACGCGTACAAGTAAGTACCTTTCGTACCTAGATTACCTTTATTTCTCGACAACTGCCCATGGATCAGGGCGTGACAATTTCTCCGACAAGAGCAAGGTGCCAGCCACACGACACCACACCACACCACACCACACCAGAACACACCACGCCACGCCACGCCACGCCACGCCGCGGTTGGGCATCATGGCTGCTGATTGATATCTTCAGGGGAGGGATATCCTGCATCCTGCCCGTCCGTAGAAGGAAGCCCTGTCGAAGGAGCCTGAAGACGCGGGGATCGCACGCACTATTGCAGCCTGACGGCAGTGTCTAGCCCAGTGCTGTTTGGACGTCGACGGGTCCCCCCGCCCCCCCTCCCAAGGTATTTACCGTACCTGATAGAATCTCGAGCGCGGCTAATTGTTGCACGGTTCTCTTTGGTGCTAGCCGGTGTTGACTTCCTCAGCGGAGCGCTGGTATTGTAACTTGAGTTGTCTCGTTCGCTTGGGAATTGGGATACATACCTACCGAAAAGATGTGCAACCTGGACACAAACAAGTCTGCATTCAAATCATTGGCTACCTCGCGACTAAGGGTCGATCATTTCTACTCTGCCTCTGTAGATAGGCAAGAAAGAGCTGGTGAAAGTGAGTGACTGGCTAGATGGAAGAGGAAATCTAGAATTCCCGTCCTCTGATCACTGAACCCTTTTGAGAAGAGACCGATGGCTACGATCAATAAACCACCCAAGTGGACGGTGGTTCGAATCCTTCCAAGAAAGGGACGAGGATCCCAGCACGACACTCGTTCTTGTCCAACACAATCTCATCTACTATGAACACAAGATGGGCTCTGCTCGGTTTCCGATGTCAGGCGCCAACGATTGATCTTTCTCGGTCAGCCTTCATGTATTTCACGGAGATCTTGAGCGAGACATTGCTTCTCTTCCTCATGCTTTGGTCACTGCCCTGTCATTCTTGCTTCCCGACCTACGACCGACCCACCTTCACCTGAGGGCTGATTTTGAAGACGTTTATATTCACATAGAATCTCTCTCCGGGCCACAAGTGCTTGATCACCGAAATGCCGGGTGGCTGAAACCTCCCTCTATCCTCCTCTCCGCAAGATACAAGCAGCTCAGCTTATTTATGTATGTTCCTGGACTCTGGATCAATACTCCAGCAACCTTGTAATCTTATCCGGTCTTCCTCGAGCAGGCTTTTGAGAGTTTCTTCTTCGTCCGGCGATCTCTTAATGTTAAAGGAGAAGGAACCCAACCCCCACGGAATTGGGGCGGCCCAATTGGGTCAGGGCCCGTGACACGAGTGACCCGACCTGTCCTGCCTTCCGAGTTTCGTCGTCCACGTATCTAGAATCACAACTCCGTACCGTAGGTACCTTACGTATCAACTCAGACGGCATCCTGCAACATCTCTGGTTTTCCTAACTCCGGGGTTTGATGACCGCGCAACACCCAGCTCTGCCCGCTTTTACGAGGCCACTTCTGACCCACGCCTGAGTTAAGGTACAGCTGGGCAGGGCACGATACTTCTTCGCAAGCATATCTTCTTTCGGCAGTTTGTGATTCGCCTGTTCATCTCCCCTGTCTCTTCACTTTCCGTGGCGTCCTTATCCTCACAGTATATTCTGTCATGCATGAGAAGAAGAAGAAGAAGAAGAAGAAGAAGAAGAAGAAGAAGAAGAAGAAGAAGAAGAAGAAGAAGAAGAAGAAGAAGAAGAAGAAAAAGAAGAAGAAGAAGAAAAAGAAGAAAAAGAAGAAAAAGAAGAAGAAATGGTACAACAACAAAGACACAGCTGGGGAAGCTTCACCCTGACCCAACTCTAAATATATCAGACTGTATCCTAGCACTTGTCCGCGAATATATGACTGCAGATTTCGGCAAGCAGTACCGGAGTCCGCTAAGGTATTTGTGGACCATCTGCGAATCTCTCTCTAGGTGACGAAAACCACTTATCGCACTAGCTCTTCTTTTGGACTACTTACTCTCGCTCTTACCCTTGCACATCAGGACTAAGTAGGTATTTATTTTCGAAAGGAAAGCCAAGTGCGTTGAGTGAGCGAGCATAGACAGGTAAGGTAGTGTTGATAAGGTATATAGATACCTAGATACAATAACTTGGCTCGCTCAAGAAGATCAAACTGCAGGTAGCAAGCGACGTTCCGCTCCTGCCTTCCAGGTATTCGTACCGTCTATCCTTGATCCAAACAGCACAGACAGCATCGTGGACTTCTCGGACCTCAGACCAGCAAGCAGATAAAGGCACGCATGCACGCACGCACTACGGAAGTTTCAACGCTTTTCTCGCCTCGCTCTCTCTTCCATTTCGCGGAAGAGCAACGCGGCCAAAAGCATCCCCAGCCAGCCATTACACTGGTACCCGGCACTTGCACTGGGCACCATTCGTCGGGTTGATTCAGTGCTCGGAAGGATCCTGAGCGTCTGTCTGATTGCACAATTAACAAGAGTCTGTGGCGGAATTATTGAACCTCGAATAGAGCCTGCCTGCAGTCAATCAGTCTTCTCCTTTCGAGTCTCCTCCTCCTCCTCCTTCCCTGGCCGGCCGCACGTTCGCAGACAGGCAGACGACAGACAGACAGGCAGATAAACAGACGGTCGTCTTCGCAAGCACCACAACACACCACAACACAACACAACACACCACACCACACTACAACAGCCCTAACTCTAAGCTCAGGCCTAAGCCAAGAGCGCGAGCGAGCGAGGAAAGCAGCCGGGGAACTCCTTGCGTGCCACTTTCAGGTACATGCGCATATCACTTGAGTCATTCGAATCCGTCTGCGTTGCCGTTGCCGTTGCCTTTGCCTTTCTTCTTCCTACACGAAGTACCACCTCATTCATGGTATGCTGCCTTTCAGGCCCCCTTCCAGCCCTTTCACCTTTCAGACTTCAGCGATAACAGCAGTTGATCACACATCATCCTTCACGCATCATGATGTTTCTTCTCCGTACTTACTTTTCAATGCACTGCACTGCACCGTACGAGTAAGACAGACATCATTTGACGGGACTAACACTATGTAGGCCTAGATTAATTGCCATTCCATAGACCAACGCTGGGTCCCGGTCTTTTGTTTCTTCCGGGTCCGGCTCTGGCTCCATGGGTAGCGTCTAGTCAATCAAGTCGAGTCCAGACGAAACAAAACAAACCCAAGCAAAACAAAACAAAACGAAACAAAACAAAACAAAACAAAAACAAGACAAGACCCTGGTACCAATTCACATCACATCATATCATATCGCAACACATTGCCATCTCACGCGGCGTCTTACTCGTTACCTTACTTCCTTACTGTAAGACCTGCATCGCATTCGACATACTAAGCAAGCGTCCTGATTTTCAGCCACAGCCACAGATCTTCGTGGGCGTGGCCTCGGCCTCTCCATCTCAGCCTATCAGAAGGCAGGATTGCCTGCTGGGACTCGAGTCAAAGTCAAAGTCCGACTAGCACGATCCTCTAACCCGATCCGCCTGTACCAGACCACCACCACCACTCTCTCTCGACCCACTACCCTGTTAGTGTTGGTATTAGAATTTTACTTTAAAATTCAGGAGCAGCACCAGGAATATACTAAGATTAAATCTAGAAAGCCAGCAAGCCAGCAATCCGAGGATTCCATCGCTGGCTGTGGTCGGACGAACTGACTGGCTGACTGACTATTGGGTAGATGAAGACTACATCCGCTCTACAGTAGCACTTTGTCAACCTCCCGCTCTGCTCTGCTCTGCTCTGCTCTATATACTCTACTAGTGTTGAACTCTAGTTCCATCCCTATATTCCCTCCTATCCTATCCTGTCCTCTTCCTCATTCAGGTCACCTGTGGCTGGCTTCATTTGCCGCACGAAATTTCCAAACAAGAGAAGGCCTCTTCACCTTCTACCTTTGCAGCTACCTACCTTTATTACGGCGCAGCACTGCATTGCACTGCTGCCCTGCCCTGCCCTGCCCGGCCCTGCACGATCTTCGATAACGTTCCGTTTGGCATAGAGCTCTTGCATGTCTTTAGTGCAGTAGCTAGAGTTGGCCTGGGTTTAATCAGTCCGGTCGTGTGGAAGGAAGCATTCTGTCTCCAGTTTCAGCAACTTTATCTCAACCTCACCCGCTCCATTACTTACAGACAGAGAGACAGGCATCTTGGGCTATCGTGCTACTCCGTGCTCTCTCTACCCGTGTGGCACGCACATGACATGACATTGGCCTGTCTGCATTCTTGCCTCTCGGTTCATGCTCATCACGCTTGCGCCTCGCATTACCATCTTCCCTGCAATCCTAGTCATCTAAAAGCTCGAGGACGACGGATCTCTCCCTCTCTCCCTCGGTCCTGACTCCTGACTCCAAATATCTTATCTTGGGCACCGACCAGTCCCTGTTCCAAGCGCCACGTCGGGTTGTTTCTCCATAGATTGCCCTCTAGAACTGAGACAAACCCTCTCCGAAACCCGGCTACATCAGATCTCGCAGCGCACGCTTCTAGAAGACTAACTTGACGTTTGTGCATCTTGAGCACAGATTCTCGTCCATCATCTGGGTCGCGACTGGAGCAGGGCAACGGTTCTCAACGGCACACCACGTCTAGGTCATTGCCAACCTGCTCAGGTCCGGCGCAAATCCTGACACTGGTGCC
This sequence comes from Rhynchosporium graminicola, assembly GCA_900074885.1. Taxonomy (NCBI): domain Eukaryota; kingdom Fungi; phylum Ascomycota; class Leotiomycetes; order Helotiales; family Ploettnerulaceae; genus Rhynchosporium; species Rhynchosporium graminicola. Next base: position 623,315 of record FJUW01000037.1, read on the forward strand.
GTTTGCCCTACGAAGCAGACGTCCCCGCAAGGTCCTTGCCTGTGCGGACATCAAGGGTTTACCCAGTAGTAGAAAACGGAGCCTGCCAGCAACACGTTAGCCATATATTCATCTTTTAATTCATATTCTCTTCGTCCCTCAGGATCGCCTTGTGGCTATTGCAACTTCAAGCCTTCCTTCTTGAATAAAAATTAGGCCAGTCGAATACTCACACCCGCCCCTACCTTGCCTTGAGGGGGCTCATCACTTGATCGCTCCAACCTGATCAGTCGCGGATTTCAAACAACGCGAATCACACAAAGCAGACCTCAAAAACAAGGTCTTGCTTCTCCCAGGCCACCCATCCATCCCAGAGATTGCAAAGCGATTAGGTACGTCTTTGCAACTTCCTCATCATCCGCAGCAAGGAAGTTTTAACAGGGGTTCAGCATATCCTTCTTCGCCTTCGTGTATCGAAACCGGCGTTAGAGAGCTCCTTGGACGTGTCGCGACCTTCTCCCTCGAGGCAGCTTGAACTGGGAAGTGACACATCAGAAAAGTGGCACTTTTATAATCAACGTCCGTAACTCTGCCGGTGGTGGCGCATCGACTCGAACCTTTACTATTTCTAGGCTCGACTTCAGCCTTCGCCCGGGGGATGGACGACAACAATCGCCGCAGAAGGCCAAATGAGCCGCACGGAGGGTCGGATCCGAGATTCAATGCAGACCAAAGTCATGGCCGTGGATTCCCTGGCGCCTCTGCAGAACGGTATCGGCCTGTACCTTTAAGTACCTCGCCTTCAACAGGACGTGGGACAGCAGGCGCATCCGCATACTCTGGCTACTATTCAGAAACGGCTCCTTCCTTTACTGCACCCTTAGCATCCAATCCTCTACAGTATCAGTCAGGCTATGCTCCGGACCAGCGGCAGCAGCAGACCTTTAATGGCTATGCTCCAAACATAAGTGATATGTATGGTGTTGGACAACAGACGACCCAGGGTACCGTGTACGACACCGCTTCGCAGTTCCAATCACGGCAGCCTGCGGCAATGCAAATGCTATCCGATGTTCCTCCGTCGAACGGTTACTTTCCAAGTGAACAGAATAATACGCCAGGGCCGCCATCTCTGCAGCATCATGCGTCATCCGGGTCACCTGCGGTCTACTCACAAAACCACAGCCCGGCAGACCGATCCGTCCCTCTGCTCCAACCCGGGTATCCTACTAGTATGGGCATGGGGGCTATGAATCAAAGCGCGCCAGACCTGATGGATGAAGATTTTCAAGAAGGCCCGGGTATGGAACAGGCATATACTGCCTATCAGACGGCGTTGAAGCAGATCTTCCAAAACATAATCAATGGTCGCTTGAGCGAAGCCGCCACCTCACTTCTAGAAGTATCTGAGTGGCTTTTGCAACATGTTGGGGACTTAGGTAGGCACTTCTTTCTTCTTTCAGCTCCTGTCAACTAATACATTTCTGCTAAGGTCTTACCGTAGACGAAGTCGCACTCCATAGCGACCGTATTCGTCTGTGGGGCGAGTTTAACACGGCCTGGCTCAGTATCTTCCAGAAGCAAAAGGACATGTTGGAAGCAGGGCAGCATCTACACCTACAGCACGGTCAAAGCTTGATGACTCAGAACTTCATTAATAAAATGGCCAAAGACCTGATCAGGATGGGGGACGCTGTTGAGAAGCATGGCCTGGTCGATTACCAGTATGGAGTGGCTGAAGAGCAGATTATGATGAGTACGAAGCCTTGGCCACGTCAGCGGAGTTTTCACTGACACATTTATAGTTCTTACAGACTGCCTCGACTTCCAAGAAACCATCGAAAATCCCGGTATTGGTAGAGCACACCCCTGAGATTCCAGCCTTCGTCTCTCTTCTTTTCTTTTCTTGACTTTATGTTTAAATACCTTGTAACTCTATGGTTCTTTTCACAAGTTTAGCGCTTTCATGTGTGATGTTAAACAGCGGTCACGGCATATCCCTTTTGCTTACTCACGTGGCTTGCGTGGGTGGACTTATGTCTAGGTGTTGTGGTGTTCGCGTGTTGGCATTTTTGGGGGTCAAAATAGCTTCTGAGGATGACAATGGCATACATACATACATGGTTGGGCTGGGGTAAATTGGTTGATGAACGGATGGGCGGATGGGTGGATGGGTGGGCGAGGAGGAAAACGGGCTGGCTAGCATCGGGTCTGGTGGAATGGGGCAATAGATACAAGGTGGGCTTTCACAAGCATTATTGGGACGGGTTGGTTGTCTGTCAATTGCATCTTTTGCCGGGCAGCATTCATCCTTCGTTTTGGGGAACTCGAGAGTCAAACGCGTTACGCTGGCATTACTTTAATGGCCCTTAGGCGCAGTACATGACATGCCACAAATAGACCGACTATTGTATATAATTACATACCTACATTACGAATTACCAATCAAGACTTCCTTCGTTCGTACTGCTTGGCATGATTACACTCACATGACTTCCTTATGCAGCAATTCCAGTCGAGAGATGAGAGCGTCTCAGCCTCCCTTTCTCACTCAGCTGGGCTGATGACTGGAGCAAAGGTGGGCAAAGGAAGACGGAGAATGCATTCGCCCGTACAGAGATCAGATCTTCTTGGATCTGATCATGCCAGCTTATTACCTACCTACCTACCTACTTACCTACCTACATACCTACCTACCTTCGGTACCGAGCCCAGCCCACCCATTCGGATTAAGACGTGCATTGAGTCCCGCACTGGTTCCTATTATTGATTCGATTCCGTCGTCGTGAGGTGCGCTGATTTACAAAAGGAAGCAGATGCGATGATGGTGGAGTTGTGGCCCGAAATTGGAGTACGGGGGCTTGTTCATATTGAAGGTGAGGAGGCAGTAAGTGATGCGAAAAGAAAGCTATTGCAAAATATCAGCAGTAAGCAAATCATCAATCACTTTTGAAGCACGGTCTCGTCAATCTTGAGAATTCTTCTTCTTAAACATTGGGGTCTTCTTTTGATCGATGCCAACGTTGATTGCGAAGGCCTTCCGAAGGCCTCGGATTTATGGCTGCACAGTGGCTTATTGCATACCAGGATGGGCATCCAGTTCGAGCAGTACAAGACCAAAAGCAAATACAAAGCTCCTATATTCGTATTGCAGATGCTAAAGATGGAAACTTAACGACATGATCATGGCACGTCCCAAAGATAAGCAAAACGAGGCTTTCCGATCCACATACCAAGTACACCTGGCATGGATCTGATTCGCCGCTGTATTGAGGCGTCGCGCATGCAGTGTGAGTGTAGTGCATCGCATTGCAGCAGCTGGGAATCCTGGCTCCATGGACCCGGAACCGCGAACGATTGGATGGGGAATTTCGGCGTCGGAACGACATCCGATGTGCCTATATCAAATCTGTTATACGTGTGGGTGGAGGGATGGTCTGATGGGCTAATGGCAGGCGTATACTTGGCTTCCAATAGTAGTCATATCGCTGTAAAGATATGTATCGTGAGTGATCGAGATGAATGATGCATTCGACGAAGATACAGCATATGTAGCGAGATATAATAAGTTCCAATCATGCTCGATATGCCCCCGGGTGATATATCTATCCCTCATATTTTCGAGGTCTGTGCTAGAAGAATGTTTATCAGTAGCATTGAACAGAGAAAACGTCGTAGAGTTTAAAGTATACTGACTTGAATTGTCTTTCAATCGTCCGAGAGCGGATTGCCAAGCATCTGGTAGTGGTAGGTAATAATTTCTGGTGCTAGCTGGAATTGGCTGTACAATTGGAATCCGGAATACTTACAAACGATCACTCCTGTATTCCCCCGTCTAATAGATACGTCGGTAGTCGCCACAACTTGAAATGGAGTGTCGACATGTTTTCGTGCTGGAATTGATGACGAGGAATTGATTACGAGGATCTTAGGTTGAAGGGCATACTGCTGCGCCGCTTAATATCACTTGAACGTTGTCAATGGGGCAAGTTTAGTTGCACACCTTAGTATCATTAGTTCCTCAAGTTCAAGCAATCTCCTCCGCGATACGTGAAAGATGAGAAATATTTATGTCAGATTTCTTTCTTGTTTGCACAAGGATCCGAACGAACTTTGCTTGATGTGTATCACGATCCTAGTCCAATATCCCTTCATCGATTTCCTGCTTCGAGAGTCCGGAATTTCATGTGGTCGGGACTGTGCTCGACTGAAGAAGCCTAAATCAGTCTAAACAGTATGCGCCCATTTGCAATAGAAAGTATTTTACTCAATATTAATCACAGTGTCAGGCCTGTGTATATACCAGAGACAGGAAAAACTTATAGGAACAATTCAAAATAGATAATCATAATATGGTATTTCCAATGATACAATATGATACAACACAGATGCATCTATCTTTTGACCCATGCCGGCATCTTCCTGGCCTTGACATGGCCTGGCTTCTTCCTCTCAACTCTCCTGGGATCACGAGTTACACAGCCAGCTAATTTCAAGTCAGCAACAATTGCAGTGAACCAGAACTGGCCAGAGAGCGCCAAAGTGGTATGGCCACGGGGAACTCACCTCTTCTTAACGCTGGCTTCAAGTCAGGCTCGTGTGCCAAAAGCGCTTTGCTCACAGCCAAGGTCAAAGCCTCTGCCTGTCCTGTGGTTCCACCTCCCGAAACAAGAGCCCATACATTGTATTTATCCATCCGGTCCGTAGCCTTGAGGGGCCAAATAGCACTCTCTCTATCATGAATCCTGCCAAATGCTTCGGCAAGCGTCTTCCCATTGATCAGAACTTCCCCAGTACCCTCAACGACCCAAGCCCTGGCCGTTGAAGACTTTCTCCTTCCTGCACCCATAGCTCTCCCAAGATCGTCAATCGGAATTACCTTGGTATTATTTTGAAATGGATTGACGTCTTTCTTGTACTCGTCTATAGCCGCCTTTACTTCGTCGGGCTTAAGAGAAGGATGTATAGCATTCAGCCGCTGAAGCAATTCGACGATTTTGTGATACTTGGAAGCCTTGACGGCTTCTCCAACCATGTTTCGATAATCGACAAGAGACCGCCATGCTACACGTGGCGCCTCGCCAGCCTTTACCGTCGGAAGCTTCGAGTGCCGCTGGACGAGACTTTGCAGGGTAAGGAGATCATCGATGAAAATCGGTTGTGCTGTGAAATAAGATGGCGAACTTGGTACGAGGCGAGCGTAGAAGGGAGCCTCTTCCCCCTCTCCTCGTCCTCCACCGAACTTGATTTCTGGAGCGGCGATTCCTGCGTGGAGCCGGGCGGATGTGGTGTATTGTTGCGTCGAAGCTCCAAGAACCGCCTTGCGGAGGGGAGCACTGGAGGATGTAGGTCGTGATACACTCCGTAGGGCTTCACAGAGTGAAAGCCATGCGGCCTTCATCATTCAATGGAAGGAATAAACACAGGGCACCGTCGTTGCCTGCCGTCTGTCGGTGGCTAAAGGGAAGAAAGTGTGAAAGCATGTAAAAGTCGAGTATTGCCTCAGGCCGATCTCGTAGACCCAGATGGCTGACTTAACCGTGTTTGTCTTAGTGCGGACCCCACGACAGAACAGCTTTAAAATTCAGAACTTCCTTCCCCGACCGATAGTTCCCTTAAACAAGACTTCACAACACATTCCACAAAGCCTCAATACCGCAAACATGGCACCATTTGGAAAACTCTACACCTACCCGGTATGCCTACCTCAATCAACATCTTTAGACGAGTGCGCATCATAAGATGCGGCTTCTTCGAGAAACTCTTCTATGCAACTCCCAGACTGACCAGTGCAATAGGGCAACCCCCGCTCCACCGCCATTCGCGCCGTGGCCAAGGCCAACAATGTCGATATTGAGATCGTCGAGACTGAGCCTGCAAAGGGTGTCTCCGAGGAGTACCTCAAGATCAACAAGCTCGGCAAGGTCCCAACCTTTGTTGGTGCTGATGGATACACTCTCCACGAATGCATTGCCATCGCCATTTACAGTACGTACATGCCCATTCCACTTGATACTAAAAAAAGCACACTTGTGCTGCGCGGTACATGCCATGATGAAAAAACCTTTTCAGTTATCCCTGTCTTAACAAACCGTGTGGACTTTATTAATTAGACTCTGAGCATCCAACACACATAACTCATAATTCTACTTTGTCTCTCCACTGAATGGTCGCTGACGGTCTTGTAGTCACCTCTCAAAATGAGAAGACAACTCTCCTCGGCAAGACTAAGCAAGAGTAAGCATGCAATCATCGATCACATATGAGGTATACTAACCAGCCCTCATAGCTACGCTGCAATCCTGAAGTGGATGTCTTTCTTCAACAGTGAAATTCTTCCTACCCTTGGTGGCTGGTTCCGTCCTCTCACCGGCCGTGACCCATATAACAAGAAGAATGTCGATGAGTCATCCAAGGCTGCCCTCAAGGCAATCAGCGTTGTTGAGGATCACCTCCAGAACAACACCTACCTTGCTGGTGAGCGCATTACCCTCGCCGATCTGTTCGCCGCCGGTATCATCTCCCGTGGGTTCCAATTCTTTTTTGACAAGACATGGAGATCTGCCAACCCCAACGTCACCCGTTGGTACGAGACGGTCTACAACCAGCCAATCTACTCTGCCGTTGTTGACAAGCTCTCATTCATCGATGAGGCTATCAAGAACCAAGCCCCAAAGAAGCCAGAGCAACCCAAGAAGGAGACTGCCCCTAAGGCCGCCCCTAAGCCAAAGGCCAAGGCTGTTGAGGAGGATGAGGAGGAGGAAGTCCAAGAGGCACCAAAAGCCAAGCACCCTCTCGAGGCCCTTGCCAAGCCTACTATTCCTCTCGATGAGTGGAAGCGCCAATACTCCAACAGCGATACCCCAGTTGCTCTCAAGTGGTTCTGGGAGAACTTCAACGCCGAGGACTACTCCATCTGGAAGGTCGACTACAAGTACAACGAGGAGCTCACTCAAGTCTTCATGACTTCCAACCTGATTACTGGCTTCTTCACTCGTCTGGAAGGCTCCCGCAAGTACATCTTCGGTTGTGCTTCCGTGTATGGTGTCAAGGATGATTCAGTCATCAAGGGTGCTTTTGTCATTCGCGGCCAAGAGGCTATCCCAGCTTTTGAGGTCGCTCCCGACTTTGAGAGCTACGAGTTCACCAAGCTTGACCCAACCAAGGATGAGGACAAGGAGTTTGTCAACGACCAATGGACCTGGGAGCAGCCAGTCATTGTTAATGGCAAGGAATACCCATGGGCTGATGGCAAGGTCTTCAAGTAGATGTTGGACTCTGGATGTAGTTTGTCTTTAGCGTTGGAGCAATCAGAAGAATCTGTGTGAATGGTTAAATTGTTATGATCACGAAAATGGAAGGGTAGGAACACGTATGAGCCTTAGCCAGGTTCATGCTGCAACGCAACGCTATTATGAATCTAAATCCCAGTCCTAATTTTTTGGTATTTTCTTCGCGTCCTTCATTCAAGACTGCTTTCTTTGCTGGATATCGAACGGAGAGAGATTCGTTCACGCCAATAGCTTCTTGGTATGCATCGAGAATCTCTTGCCTGCTATACATACCTAGTTCTTGTGCCCGCAATAAGCTCGCTATTTCTACACCTGTCTATCCAACCAAGTATCCTATACAGATAGCAGCCCGCTCACCACCTGACGCTGTGGTATTGTAATGTACAGGAGGCGCCGCGGCAGCTATGGTGGCCGCTTTAAAAGGATGAGCTCTGCCGTACGCAGCAACATTCGAATGCACAGACAGACGGTTCAAATAGTCATGAACTTGTGGTAGTATCTGCCCCAGCTCCCTTTCATCTCCACTGAATTCTGGGATCGAAATCATATTGAAGGGCTCGGACCTACCCTTCTCGGGTGAATCATCCACCAATACAGTATTCCTATGGTCCCATCTCCCCCCAGTTTCGTACGCAGGATGAGATCTCGCAACTACAGGATCATCCCATAACATTGTCAACCGCTTGTAGCACTGTGTTCTCGCATCATAATCAACAGGTGACAAACCAAACTTGTCTCGTCCCCATATATCCACAACTTTGTTCCTCAGATCGCGATCTAGAATAGCATCGCACATGAGTTTGACATTGTCCGGTCTCGCCGAGGACCATATTACCACGTTGAATGTGTCGATGCAATAGCGTAGGAACTTGGTCGTATTTGGTCGCGCGACGAACTTCGAGGGCTGGCGCTTATTGGGTCGGAAGAGGAGTGTGCCGTTCAAGTCGATTACGACCAGGAGGTGTTGCGCTTGGGAGAGGTGTTGGAAGGGTTCGAGACTTGCGGCTACGTAGGCTGCTGTGGGTTCGGGAACTCCTCCTGATGCTGTAGAGGGAGGGGTAATCATATCTCTTCTAGAAGAGCTTCTGTTCGACTTCCTGCCGGGAGTCCAACGCGGTTCGGTACCTGTTCGACGGGGATCGGTATCTTTTCGATTGCGTTGGGGGTAAATAGGAGGGTGTGGTCTTGGGGGGGTGGGGTCTTGGGATGGTTTCGCAGCTTTCTTAGGATCTTGGCTTTTCTTGAGTGAGACGCTCTTGAGTGACTGAGTGACAGCTTCGATTTCGTTCATAGATTTGCTCTTGTTCGGCTTCTGGGCAGCAGGAGGGGTGGGTTGAAATGAATCTGCTTTAGGGTTCATCGTAGATATGTGCTGAGAATTTTGCAGTTTCTTGAGGAAGGTGAAGACGCCATAGGCTCTTCTCCCTGCCTGCGAGCGTAGAATCTGCATAAACAGCGCTGTTCTCTTTAAAAGGCTGTGAGAAGGCCCGCGACAACGACAACAACTTTGTATATTGCCGCTACCGACCGCCTGCTGAGACTGTTGAAAAGGGCTTAGGTGTCTCGACGTGGCCGCTCCCCACATAAGTTTTTGGGGATTGCACTACACGACCGATCGCACATCTATTCAGTATTGAAAGTTATATCAGCAACCATGTCGTCCATAAAACGCAAAGCACCAGAGGGTATCCTACAGCGTCGTGTCAGGCCTCGTCGCGAGTCAAGCCTGGAATTGGAAGATACAAGGGAGGAGGAGCTTGTAGAGAAGACAGACGAAGAAGACAAAGAGGGGCAAGCTTCCGAGAACAGCGATGATGGCGGAGAGGTTCGTTTGGCCTGCACTTATCTTTGCACACGACTGACATACCATAGTCTGACTCGGGTGATTCAGAAGATTCAGAAGAAGAAGTCGTCGACAACGCAGCCTCAATTTCATTTGGCGCATTAGCAAAAGCACAAGCTTTACTCGAGCCAGGTCGCAAGAAGATCACTAAAAGCAACCTCCGAGACACATGGGAGGACAACGAGGCAGTAGAGAGGAAAGCCGGTAGGAGAGATCATCGCGACTTTAATCGATCCAGCAAACACGCTCCCACCGAAATATCCAGCAAGAAAGCCGTCTCTCGAAAACGCGAGGTCATTCCGGTCATCAAAAGAGTGTATCGTGATCCAAGGTTCGAGACTATAGGAGGTCCATTCGATGAATCAAAATTCAGTAAAGCCTACGCATTTTTAGACGACTATCGCGAGGACGAGATGAAGGAAATACGGACTGCGATTAAGAGTACGAAGGATGAAGAAGCTAAGGAGAAGTTGAAGCGAGCTCTGTTGTCGATGGAGTCGAAGAAGAAGGCGCAGCTGAGGAGAAACAAGGAGCAAGAGATTCTGGATCGGCATAGGAAGGAAGAGAAAGAGTTGGTCAAGCAGGGAAAGCAGCCCTTCTATCTGAAGAAGGCGGAGCAAAAGAAGAGGGTTTTGCTGGATACTTTTGGGGAACTTGAAGGAAAACAGCTGGACCATGTTATTGAGCGTAGGAGGAAGAAGATGGAGGGAAAGGAGAAGAAGAAGATGCCGTATGCGAGGAGAAACGTCGAATAATTTGGTCTTGCCAAACCGAATTCTTATTGCTGCACGTCATATTGGCTGACTGCTTTCTTCACGTTGTGCTGCCACTTGCGTCTCGTCTCAAGTGTGTTGTGGTGAGCTATTTCTGGTATATTTACAACAGGTTTGCCTTCTTCATACTGTTCTCAAACAGCTCACGACATCTCACTCGGCTTCCCAGCCTAGCACAGAGGAGAAACGCACCACTGAGTTTTCTGTGCAAGCTGTACGTCTCCTCTGGTGGAGGGGCCAATCTCTCCCTGATCATCAATGGAATCAGTTCTTTCACTCTGTCAGTGATCGTCTGGTTCTTGAAGTCATAGACCTCAGGCGATGAATCCAAGAACGGCTCTGCAAGAGTAAGAATCGATGTGATATGTGCATCAAGCATAGCCTTTGATTCCTGCCCGGTCAGATAGCCAAGTTCCACAGACAACGCTTGTACTGTATCTCTATCCGATCTTGACGCCGCCGTGAGCAACTGCGTATATCTCGTAATGAAGAACTCCGGATACTCTCGCGAAGCCCCAAAATCCAGTAATTCAAGCTTGTTTATTTTGGCATTGTACAAAAAATTGGTCCAGTTTGGATCCGTTTGCATGAATCTGAATTCGGTGATTTCCCGCAGACAGAGACGGAGGATTTGGGTCCCTATCCAGTCTTTCTGCTCTTGGGTGATGCTTTGGACTCTGGTGACGCCCATGCCGTCCATAAATTCCATTGTCAAAACTTGCTTTCCCGAGGCCTCCGAGAATACCTTAGGGACTCGGAATACGTCCTTCTCATCAGCTAATAAGCTTTCGAAACGACGTCCGCACTCGGCCTCTCTGATGTAGTCGCATTCCCATGCCAGTTCAGTCCGAGCGTTAGCGATAGTTCTGTCTAGGAAAAGTCCCTTTGGAAGTAGTCGAGAAGCGGTCAACAAAAGTGATAGGTTGCTGAGATCCGAGTCGATCGAGTCGGCCACGCCAGGGTACTGGACCTTCACTGCCACACGATCACCACTGGACTTCAATACAGCACTATGGACCTGACCAATTGAAGCAGCCGCCAATGGTTTCTCGTCAAAGCTAGAGAACATGTCTCTCCAGTCAGCGCCAAGATTAGCAGTGAGAACACTATCTCGTTGTGACGGAGGCATGTAATCTGCCCTGTCTTGGACCCTTTGCAAGACTTGCCGAATCGGCTCGGGAAGCATTTTTGAATCTTGGAAACTGATGACCTGGCCGAGTTTCAGGGCAGCACCTCTCATTCGGGAGAGCTTTGTCACGAGCCGGTCCATGTTACCAGCGCTAAGCATGTAGGAGCCCCCACTGCCGCCTCCACCAACTCGACGGATGCTCTCTGAAATAGCTCCTCCGACCATACCGGCAGCCAACCCCCCGTAGTTCCATAGTCTTCCCAGCCGAGATGAGGGGACTTTCGACTCTCTCAATTCATGAGGACTGGCAGGTGCGGCTGTATCTTCCGCTGTAGACTCTGCTAATTCTCCATTGTCTTCGTCGATTTTCTCTGATTGTGAAGCGGGCTCTGGAGAGAAGCTCTTAGTATCACTAATAGGCGGACTCTGGTTGGTGTCAACCCTACCGTAGCCCGTCTCCTTTCCAGCCTTGACCTGCTCATTAGATATCCTGGTCAAATTCTCCTTCTTCTCATAAGATTTCCTTCTCCCATGAGTCCCTCCACCAAGTAACGTTGCAACCCGAGGACTGTAAAATAGATCCGTATTGACACCGTCCGGAATGGCCTCCTCCGTACCAGTTTCTGTTGACGCGCTATAGAAAGAGTCAGAGTCGATCTCTGTCCTTGCTAAATGAGGGTCTCCTTGGATGTTTGACGTATGGCTTGGCACTTGTACTCGTGGTAGAGAAGAAAAAGTTGGCGAGGTATGTGTTAATTTTCCATAGAAGCTATCCTCGACAAGCCCATTTTCCAGTAGTCCTTTCACAGAGCCATCAAGAGCATCTACAGTCTTGAATGGAATTTGTTCAGATCCTTTTCCTGATGCCTCTGCTCCTGTAGAGCTCGGCTTTTCCCCAGGAACAGCAATCGGAGAAGCACTCGAAGAAACGGGCGCAATTTCTCCACCTCGTAAAGGCTTCTTCGCTGGCTCACCTTGTGGTCTGGTGGAAACGACATCGGGATCCAATGGAGATTCGTTCAAGTCCGCATCTTCGAGGGGGATAGTACCGCCTGGAAGAGGGTATCGACTAGCGGACTCTTGCTTGATATCCAATTTTTCATTCGGGGGCGCATCAACTGCTGAATTGGCTGATGATTCATTGTGTAAGTGATCTTGGTCGATTTCGATTCCGGGCTGGATTTTCGAGGATTCCGCGGTCGATTCCGAGCCGGCCACTGCTTCTCCTCGACGAGGTGTTCGAGATGGGCGGTCCGACGTCCATACTGGCGCATCTTCATTCAGGCGCGAAGCCAGGAGCGAAGCAGCTTTGACCGTTTCGGTGACGCGATCTGTTTGACTCCGCACTGCTCTAGCTAATGTTGATGTCCGGTTGTACACCTCGAGCTGTCTTGATCGTAATGCAACATGCTTTTGGGCTATGCCTCGGGAAGCGTTGAAGAGAGCAGCGAAATCTAGAAGCCGCTTTCCTGCCATAGTAGCGGATTCGCGCGGAGCACAGCCGCAAATCGTTATCTTATCTAGTCATTCTGCGGAACGAATAATCGAAGGAGGTTGAATATATGTAATTAAGCGGAAATGATGGTAGATTCCTAGGTAGCTTGGCTGCACTTTGAGGCGCTTGGATTGCGGAGCGCAAGATTTTTTCATGTTAGGTATCTTCGACATTTGACATTTCATTTCGTACTGGGCTTAGTAAATCATGACGCAGCTGGAGCAGCCCGAAGTGGTCAAAGCTCAAGCTCTCTCTCTCATGCTCGATGCATCGCCTCACTGCTTGGCTGCGACTGAAGTTGGCCTACCATCCTCACCCTCGCCATCCTACTATATACTGACTGGCTACTTGGCACAAGGAAGAAAGGGAACAAGATCAAGATCACGAAGAGGCTTCAGAGGACTGGCATGAATGAATGAACAGACGAACAAATATGGATTTACAACTCAGCAGATCTCTGGAGGCAAGCGTGGAAGACAGTATATGCCCCTCTCCCGACTTCCAATCTATCATTATAGCATGCCATTTGATACTCTTCGGGGAGCAACTGTATATGCTGCAAAGACATGCGCGTCAGAGTTTCGGGTGGATTACCTTGCTAGCTACAAGCATGGGAGACTGCTCAGAAGCTCGGCTAAGAAACATCACTATCTTGCATCATATCCATGACCCGCAATACTCACAAACTAAAGATCTCTCCCTCAAAGTGAAATTGAGGTCCAATGCGTCTGGACGCTATGTGAGCAGATCGGATTCTCCTGTTTCGCTGTACCAAGAAGGCATGACATACAGGATGCAACTCTGGATTAAGAAAATGTCGTTTTCCATTCCTGTATCCGCTGTGAAGCACCTCATGTTCCGTTATCAGAGCAGCCCAAATGTAACTAGCACCCAACGCGTTCTTTTGGCTCTCTGTTTCCTGTCGATTGCCCTTCTAAAACTCACATCGGGCTTCCACTCCATTACCCGAACACGCTTTCTCATTTGCTTGATGGCGTCCAACGGGCCTGCAAACCTGACTTTGTCCGCACAGTATGCGGTGTCTCATTTCCAAACGTTGATGATGGTCCACGAGAGCTACCACTTCCGACCTTACTCCACAGGCGTTGGGCAGCAGGGGTTAATTGACCAGCTCCTGCTCTGGGACTACTGGGAAATTTTGGAACAGGAGTTACATCTACCTTGCCAGTCATTCCTATCTTCAGTGACGCTCTCTTAGACTGAGCATTTTTGTCGACCATTCGGTGATGTAGATCTTCCCTTCTGCTGTGGTCCTTGATGATAAATGGATTTCTCACCATATCTGCCTTTCCCAGATCAATTATGGCAGCAATTGCCTGTGGCTCCTCGTCGGGCTCATCGTCCACGAATGCGTATCCGTTTACTCTAGGTGTTTCGTTTCCGGCAATTCCAGACTCCATATCGCATGCCTGTCTGCGTCCCGCGATCGCATCTTTTACAGCAGACATCGATGGCGAGGCAGGTATGCTCGATTCTTGCTGAGCTAACTCTATAGCAGGCATCCGAGTATTACTGTAGACGACAGCTCTCGGAGCGGCTCTTGACTCATTCTGTGACTTTTGCGCAACTGTTTCGATAGAGTCTTCCACGCTCTCGAGACTAAACATCAGATTGTTGTCTGGCCTTGACTTCCAAGAGTCAGGCCGTGCAGGCTTTTCGTTTGCATCCGCAATAGCCAGCCTGTCTCTTTTTCCACCATCATCCACAAGAGAACTCCGTAACGTGAGTAGCTTTGTTTCGATTTCCTTCTGTTTCAACATCATTCTGGAAGGTAGTTTATTATTTGCGGACCACATCCAAGCGTACTTCTCTGCCCTCTTCTGATTCTGCTTATCTAACAATTTGTAGAAGCTCTCGTTATCCTCACTCGTGTACAATGACTGGAATTTGTCCAGACTCATGTTGGTGTCGACTTCTGGAACTGCTGAGGCGTGTGTGGATATCGATACGTCTGAGACCACTGACATAGGTGTGTGACCCGCAAAGGTTCGAGGGGTGTCCGAGGCTCGTGATGGAGTTTTTATCGATGTACCTCGCCTTCCTCTCTTCCTGCCAGGAGTCATGACTTGTGTAAGTCTGCGGCCAGCCGTCGAAATCCAGTTTGCGTCTTTCGAATCGAGAGCATCCAGATATTCCTGCTGTGTTTCAGTCTCTAACAGGCCAGGGAAGAAATCCCGAGCAATGATTTCCGATATCGCATCCGTATATGATTCCTCGTCGATGACATTTTTTGGTCTCTTGATGCGCTTAGGTGGTGGTGGTGGCATCAGCTCTGTGTCCGTGTCTGTTGACCGGCGGACTAGGGCAGAAGACTTTAACGCCTCCATAGCTGGCAGCGCGGTACAGGCGATTCGACGCTTGGGACTTGGAGAAGGCAGGTATTCCTGGGCTCGGATGGACTTGTAGCAGGTGCTTATGGTGTGAGGTGAAGTGAGGTGAGGTGAGGTGAGGTGAGTTGCACTCTTCTGCCCTCCTGGTAAGAAGGAGTGGGGTGGAGTAGAGTAAGGTGAATGGATGAGCCGCAATGAGGGGGATGGGATGGGATGGGATGGGATGGGAGGATGTAACATTTGATAGCAGGTAGGTACGTTACGGAAATAGCTTAGGTCGGCTACTCCACTTTTCGACTGGTCTAGCCCGAGTGAGACTAAGCTAGCCTTACCTTGCCTTACCTTGCCTTGCCGTATGCATGCATGCATCTGTCAGAAAGCTTGGACCCGAGCCCGACTCGACTCGACTCGACTCGACTTCAGCCTAGACAGTTCAGTTGAACCCAGCTCGATTCGCGCTGTTGCTCAGCTCAGCTCCATTTGCCCCAATCTCGACCCGACTCGACTCGAATCCCCCGTTCTTTGCTAATGAAGAACCAAGTGTAAAACAAACAGACTACAACTGCAATTACCTACCTACCTACCTACCTACCCACCCAGCTACCTACCCACCTAACCAGCAACCTCGAAACTCACACCCGCCCGCCCGGCGGCGCCACCTCTGGCCATCATGATCTCCTCCGAGGAACAAGCCGTTGCCTTCAAAAATGACGGCAATACGGCCTTTGCAGCACACGACTGGCCAACGGCCATTGATTTTTACACAAAGGCAATCGAGTTGGATGACCAGAAGCCAACCTACTTCTCCAACAGAGCCCAGGTATTTCTTTGTCCCTGATCCTAGAATAATTGCTCGCGTGACTCACTTCGGCTGAACAGGCGAATATCAAATCCGAAGCCTACGGCTATGCTATTGTAGATGCCACTAAGGCAATTGAGCTGGATCCAAACTTCGTCAAGGTGTGTTGAGTTGCTAGAGTGGAACGCGCACGAAAATCGCTGACTATTCTCCGGGCTTATTACCGCAGAGCAGTTGCATACGCCGCGATTCTAAAAACAAAGGATGCACTCAAGGACTTTAGAACAGTTGTGAAGAAAGCGCCTAATGATAAAGATGCGAAGCTCAAGCTTGCGGAATGCGAAAAGATTGTCAAGAAAGTCGCATTTCTGCAAGCCATCGACCCGGGAGAGGAACCATCTGCAGCCGAGGGCCTGGATCTTGACTCAATGGCTGTGGACGCCGATTATGATGGAGTGCGCTTGGAACAAGAGATGACTTCTGATTTCATAGACGACATGCTGGATCGATTCAAGAACGGGAAGAAGATTCACAAAAAATACGTATATCAGATCATCTTGGCTGTCAAAAAGATCGTTTATGATGAAGCGACCATGGTTGAGATGGAGATTGAGGATGATGCAAATCTTACCGTTTGTGGAGATACACACGGTCAGTGCAGGTTCTCCGCTTGCATGCGCTTTGCTGACATGTCCCCGTGTAGGCCAGTTTTTTGATCTCATGGAGCTGTTCCGCTTAAACGGATTTCCTACGGAGAAGCACTACTATTTGTTTAACGGCGACTTCGTTGATCGAGGCTCTTGGTCCACCGAAATAGCCCTTCTGCTTTACGCTTACAAATGGTTACGTCCATCAGCATTCTTCATAAATCGTGGCAACCATGAAACGGACGATATGAACCGGGCTTACGGGTTCGAAGGCGAATGCAAGGCAAAGTACAACGGTACGTCCCAACCTGCTTGTGTACTGATCTACTTGTTACTGCTCTAACGTTGTTCCCATGTAGAGCGTACATTCAAGCTCTTCTCAGAGAGTTTCTCGGCATTACCACTAGCGACCCTCATTGGCAAGAAGTATCTGGTTCTGCATGGCGGCTTATTTTCTGATGATAAAGTCACGCTGAATGATATACGCAAGCTTAACAGGCACAATCAACGACAACCGGGCCAGGCAGGACTAATGATGGAAATGCTATGGACAGACCCACAGACCGAACCTGGTCGCGGGCCCAGCAAGAGAGGCGTGGGAATGCAATTTGGACCAGATGTTACGAAAAGGTTCTGTGAAAACAATGGTTTGGAGGCCATCATTCGCAGTCACGAAGTTAGGATGGAAGGTTATGAAGAGGAGCACGATGGAAGGTGCATCACAGGTAAAGCTCCATTCTAAGTACCCTCGCACTTGATGTACTAATCCTCCCGAAGTCTTTTCTGCACCAAGATATTGTGACAGCACTGAGAACAAGGGCGCCTACATCAACATCGGCCCAGATTACAAGCTCGAGTTCCACAAGTTCGACGCTGTTCCACATCCTAACATCAAGCCTATGGTTCGTTATTTCCTGGAATTTGTCGGAAATAAACTGACAATGTACAGGCATATCAATCAGGCAGTCTCATGTCCATGACATAATGATCTCTCCATGATTTCTAAGATTACCAGGGACGCGTACATATTCTTGGATGGATCTGTTGCATAATGAGTATTTGAGACATTGCGAGAAGGTCTCCGTCTGGCATACGAGAAACGAGCGGCTGATATGAAAATGACCAGACCATATGATGGGACGAGTGTAAAATAAACAGTGTAGAGGCCCATCCGAAGTATAGAAGTCCGCCTAGCAAGCGAGGTCGCTTCCCTGGGTACCTACTAAATGTAACCATTCTCTGCTTGAACATCGCTCTTCAACCCCAAACTTGACATGCCTGGCCTTCCGCGACCAAGACACTTAGCCAATTTCCAGATGACTTGACTTTCCATCCCACCCTTCCATCCCCTGCCGATGCTCCCGCCCAGCCCCCTACCGCTGCAATCACGAGACTGAGATCTTCGCGCGGGACCCTGATCCAACATTCGCTTCCTTCAATTTTCAAAACATCGATGGAGATAGCTGAGCCCGTAAGTCCAAGAAACTGGTTTAGAGCTGAGCCGATATAGGATCGGACGGTGAGAGGGTCGAGCTGTGATTTTGAGATAGCTGGGGGATCAGAAATGACCTGAAGACAGGCGTATGAGAATCGTGGTATCTTGATAGCTTGGTATGTAATCTCATGGCTTCTGTGATGATTTTGCTGGGAGGATTTGACTGAGGTGGGCATTGTGATATTGAGATTATTCGTCATTTGGAGAAGGAAAGCGATTCCACGACGGACCTCCATTCACTCTCTATCAAAATGCTAGCGTCCAAGTTCTTTGCCCTAGTCCAAGAATGGTATAGTGCGATGTCAACGATAACAAGGAACAGGGTCCAGTTATATCTTTTCCGCCTATGCAAGTAAATGTCGAGAAGTATGTATTTATATCTAGGGTCACCTGAATATTGTCTTTCGGAAGATCCTGACAGGCTATAGAAGGAGAAGTTGAGAATGTTTCACCTTTGTGACGAGAATGTTAGAATTAAAGAACAATTTCCAGATTGTGACCGATTTTAAGGACCGTGAAGGGACAGCTATCATTACTTCTCTGCTGGACCCGGCTTTCGGTGTCTCAGACCCCGTTGAAGTCATTTCCCAAGCCTCGATAAATGATCAAGATAACGGGCATTCCTCAATGGATATTCCCAGTGAGGACGATTACAGTCACAAGTCGATCTGCCCATAGGTCGCCTCGATAGTAGCTTGTTGCCAGAGGAAGAAGCCTCTGTGGAAGACAATTACGAATTTTGTGCTCGAGTGGCGCCGAACGTTACCATGTTTTGCCTGGGTAGCCACCAAACAGCCAACATAGCATGGACAAGAAAGGAAGAAGTACGATTGGACTTCGAACTCAAGAACGGATCTTTATAAAATTAGACACAGTCAACAACGGAGCTGGAATTCTTCCTCGCACGAGTCAAGAGTATATACACTTACTGCGTATCCACGCACTCTGTTCCATATCGGGAAAGCGTTCTGTTACATGATAACTGTAGTACCGAATTCACGCGTTAGGGTTGAAAACCCAACGGAATTCTCTTACACCAGGGTATCCCATCCAATTGATCTTGTCCAGCTCTATCGAATCGAAATCCTTTTCCTCAAAGATTTGGACACTCCATTGTAACCCGTGCAGTCACCTTCCTGTATAGCTGACATAACTGCAGCCAGTCAGCCTACAGCAAAATCGCCAGTTTCCATGTCCCTCCACCAAGATTTATGAAGCGCAGCTAGTATTTCTTCATCATTCCATGGAAGCGGTGAAAAACCTGCTCCGAATCCCATTTAACAAAATTCTGAGCTAGCATGAAGGTTTGCGAAGAGGGTTTAGTAGGAAAGTAGTGTTTTGGCGATCTCAGCTGGGATTAGAATCGATGATTTATCCTTGATGAAGAACGCGAAGGAGGCAGGATGCACTTTTTTTGATGGTGTCGAAATCGTGTCTTGTTAATAGATTTGGTCTGATAATATGATATGTCCAAGTTCTGAACTCTGGGGTTTGAATCTTTGAAGTATGGGTTATCTATGAGTATTCATGAGACATGCTGTCATGTCACTAGTCCAACCCCAAGAAGACTGTGGGGCTGGCCTTTCAGGGGCCCGCAAGCGAGCAAATAAGGCAAAGTAAATACAGCAGCTCGGCTGAGCTTATACACAACATTATCGCCAGCTTCGACGCTACCCCGCTAGAGGTCCGTATGATTTAAGGAAAATATTAAGCAGGCCCTTGGAAACAATTTAATGATACTCCGCTTTGGAACTTGTCTACATGATGTTAATACCTGTCATGCGTCTCTGTCGGTGGTCCACACACCTGGCAGATGGTGGCAGTGGTCTGGAAAAGAAGAGGAGGACGGAACTGTAGACGGAACACAGAAAGCGGTCTTTCTTCCAAGTTTCCGAGACAGTTGGGGCCTTACGTCTCATAAACTTATTCAGACCTGTGTCCAGAGAAAGGCGGAAGATTCTTATACTATTGCGATGAATATCGCGAGCTTCTTTTCTATGATATGGAGCACCCGTGGAATTAACTCCAGTGAATTTGTAGGTAAAGCTGTTTAAATACGGTATATTCGGACTCTCGGTGTTGTGGTACTCATTAATACGGGAGGAATGATCCTCTCGAGTCGCAAATCATCTCATTTTCGACGCAGCATCTCTTCTCTCTATAAGACCACGTATTGGCAAAGCTTACTCAACGGCCTTGTAAAAGATAATCGCGAAGATTTTGAAGGTGAAAGAACGGATAGTTACGCTATTCCTTCCAGTTCCACTTTATTTGAGTGGGGCTGTCGTTCCAGCTCTGTTTGTTTACTGTCTCGGCTGAGGCTAGCGTCTGCCTCCTCTGCCACATCTGCCTCGACATACCGCTTCACACACCGCTTTCGCATATCAGTCGCGCACTATAAGTATCTCAATTTGCTATCAATTTCGTTGCTCTATCTTCAACCTTGACGCTCGAGGCATATGCAAGCAAAGCACCTCAACACGTCTCCGCTCGGTGTCCATCGCAAGGTGGGTTTCATATTCCTGCGTCTGAGCTAACCCCTACGAGCGTATCAAGCTGATTCTTTTCACTCCGCAGCATAATTCAAGAAGCTCACCTGGCAATCTTCAAGCAAATCACTCAGCTCATTATCATGCCGCGCACCAAGAGAGCCCGATCGGCAGAGGACGTAGAGGAGCCTTATGATTTGCGCCGCGAAGCCCAGAAGCTTAGCTCCGCTGGTACGCCTAACAGTACAGATATTGAGATTATGTATGACGGCTAACGATCTCAGAACTCGATCGCAGATACCCAAAGCGTTCTGCCAGAACCAGACTCCCATCTGCTGGTGTTGACGCTACCCAGTCTGAGTCCGCCCCCGAGGATACTGATTCAAACAACCCCAAGTCCGGCAGCAAGAAGAAGCGTAACCCTCCCTACCATATGCGTCGAGAGTATGGTATCCCCCGTGTCAACGTCACCAAGGACGAGTTCTTGCATGTCCGCCCCGACGGCTTGCATACGACCAAGGTCTGGACCAACCCGACAACAGCTACCAAGAGCCTGATGCTTACCAACGTGGAGATTTATCGCCTCAAACTTCTTCGTGATTTCAATGGCATCAAGTGGTCATTTCCTGGCAAGGGTGACGGCTGGAACAGCGTCACTAATGAGGCTTGTCGGAGGTTCAAGATCAGCAACGATGAAAAGATCGATGCAGGCCTCGCAGGTCAGTCACCTACTCTCTACAGTAAACCAACCTCGAAGCGCATTCCAGAGGCCTCCTCAAAGCCTTTCTCGAGGCGCCAGAAGCTATTATCGAAATAAGTCCATGATCAGGTCATACGTATAGTCGGTCAGCAGATGAGGGTTGAAGAATTGCTTTATGGCTTTTCATATGATTCCATATTCCTGGTCTCGAGTTTATGGTGTTCGATTCATGGTTCAAGGAGTTCGTCTTTTCTTATCACGGTCCTCAAGGATTGCTTTTCGTTTGCGGACTGGTCCTTGGCGGATGGATATATCTCTTTCAAGTACGGGTATCAACGAGATGTTCTACTTAAATAAAATAACATGAGATTTCAATCAGAAGATATCATCGCCTTTTCAATAATCTCTTCTTGTAATACTTATTATGACCCTGATATTCACGTTCTCTTGAGCCTCATTCCCTTTAGACGTTGATAGACTCTCGCTTTAATACTAATACTAATGACTAGCGAGGTTGACTAAGGGTTATATAGTACAAAAGTAAGGCAGGCTTTATTAGTGGTAAAAGATCACTTTTAGATATCAGGAGATAGAGAATTAAAATAGTCTCTGAATATTAATTATAGAGAATATTATCTCTTCAGAAGAAAGAGAGAAAGCTTACTTTAAATATATAAGAAGATTATATAAGTATATACTAAGCTATACAGGTGATCAGATATAATATAACTATATATAATAGATAAAAGTATACGATATACCCCCTATAGTTATCTCTTAGTATAAGGCTAGAGATTACTATTAACTATACGTATACCTTTACCTAGTTAGTAAATATAAACTACTCTAAGTAAGTAAAGAAGCTTTTAAATAGAGAAAGGGAATTCTAATATTTATATAAACTAATAAAAGAAAGTATAGATAAAGTGCATAACTATCGAAGAGTAAAGTTAAGTAAATAAAGGAAATTATAAGGCTATAGCCTTATATATAGTATAAAATCAGCTATTTCTAAGTTTTAAGTAATCGCTGAATATAAGAGTAAAGATAAAAATACCGTATAGAAGCGTTCAATCGAATGAATTGAAAATCGAAGTGTATGTTATATAATTAGAGAGTTATAAATAGCAGTCGTAACTAATTAAATAATCTCGCCTTATTATTACTTATTTATTCTGAAAGAGTAAAAGAAGTACTCTAGGCAAAAGAAGCTTCTAGACTAGAGAAGTACTCTAAGCAGCCTTATTTACTTATAAGAGTAGGTAACCGAAGCCTTATAGATATAAAAACACTTCTTATCTTCTATATAGAGAGGTTCTTCTTTCTTTAAATATAATATACTAAGATTACTCGCGCTTACTTCTTTTCTATTAATAACTCTATTCTAAAATTTCTATTATTACTTAAATATACCTAAAGCTTCTATTATTATTATATCTTCTAACTCTCTAAATAAGAGATCGCGAAAGGAAAACTCTTCTAAAGAGCCTAATACGCGTCCTATATTATATTATCGCGTTATAGAATCGTCTACTAGTATTAAAAGATCCTCTGCTACTCTTAGAAGATCCTCTACTACGCTTAGAAGATCCTCTATAAATACTAGAAGATTTATAACTAAATCTGCTTATCGCGATATTATAAGATTATTTTCTGCTTTTTACTTTAATCCTTTAGCTAATATATCTATAATATAGTTCGATAGCCCTTAATCTAAGGAAGATATCCTTTCTACTCCTTATTATCTAATAGCTCTACTACGAAATAATCCTGAAATCCGCTTTTTCTGATCTATTAATTATACTAATAGAGATAATAATTATAAGCTTAAGCTTAAGTAGTATAATCTACTTAATAATTTATCTAATTACTCTATCTGCGAACTTTCTCTAATCTTTTAAAGAATAAAATTATCTCCTTATATACTAAAAGCTCCTTCTCTTTTAAAGAAGATTATTATATCTTCCTATAGTTATAAGTATACTACTATTACCCTCAGATCTACTAGAATAAAGCGTAAGATAAGTAAGTAATCTCCTGATACTAATATTATTTAAATATTCTAATATCTAATAAGTAAAGTATAACGACATAAGACTTAAGGCGGTATACGAGTAAGGATAAAATAAGTAGGGAGGCTAAGAGCGATCTTATATAGTTTACTACTAAGGAAATAAGAAGATAAGGAAGGAAAGGGAGAGATATAGGGTACGAGGTACCTTATATATATATACTAGTACTAGTCTGATATTATACTAAGTCAGATACTAGTTAAGCCGGGATACCTATGAACTTAGGCCCTAGTATCTATCCTTCTCCTTATATAATATTCAGGTAAGCTATTATTATATTACCCCTCCCTTAAGAAGAGCTTAACCCTAAGCTCGGAAGGTTATAGTTTATACTTAAAATTAGTCTTTATTATAACTGTTTTCGTTAATATTCGCGTAATAAATACTAGCTACTCTTTAATAGTAGTAAATTCTTTATTAGATACTAACTAGTTATATTATTATAATAGTACTATATTAGTCGTAGCTTCTAAATCGGGTAGTAAGCTATATTTAATTTATCTATTTATAGCAGGAGTCGAGTTTAAGTAGAGCGTAAGGTATATAAAGGAAGAGGTTTATTAATATTAGAGCTTTTCTTTTTCAACTATGATAACTACTTAAACTATAAGTATACTCTCTCTAGACTATAATATAGTTACTAAAGTAAGTATTATTACTAAGTATTATAGTAGTCTGCTATAATCTTATATATTAATCGACTTAATTAACCTTTCTCTTATTATAAGTAAGTTACTTACCTTAGAGTTAAAGATAGTCTTCAGATAAGATATAAGGGTTTTATAGATCTATAACGCTAATTTCTATAGTACTCTTACTAGTTCCCGCTAGTACCCTTTCGGCGGCGTATCGTATATATTATCTACGATATATTCGCGCTTTCTTTAAGCTAAAGTATAATAATACTCTTATTCTAGAACTTCTATATTTATTTAATACTCTTATTCTAGAACTTCTATATTTATTTAATAAGCTTAACTCTAAGCTTTATAAGTATTATTTAGTATTAAAGAGTAATTATAAGTATATAAGTTACTTAAACCTAAATAAAGTTATATATACTAACGCGTTATAATTACCTAATTACGTTAATATAAAGTATACTATTTTATCTAGTTTACTTCTTAGTAGCGAAGCTAAAGATATAGAGCTAAATCAGGGCGTTATTATAGCTACTTATAAGGCTATTAATCAGATCTATTATCTCGCGAAATCTACTACTCTTATTATTACGTTAGAGATTACTACTATATAATTAGTAAAGATATAAGCCTTAAGGCGATCTATAGAGAAAGTATCTAAGAAGTTAGAGTTTATTAAGATAGTAAGTTAAGATCCTAGAACCTTTAGATACTAGTATAATACTAATATAATATAAGATTTAGATACTTTAATACTAGATTTAGCGAAATCTAGAGTAGTAATATAAATAATATTAAAGCAGATAAAGAAGTTAAATACTATTATATAGGAATTTATAAAGAAAGCTAGATTTAAAGCTATAATATCTAATACTAGAGGAAAGAGGAATCTGCTTTCTAGTTCTAAAATAATATCAGATCTAGATACTCTTAGACTCTCTCTAAAGAAGAAAGCTTATAAGATTAGCTATTATACTTGATCTACTACTAGAGCTATATTAGTAAATTTAAGTAAAGAGTTAGATATAGTAGTTCCGGTTCTAGATATTCTAGATATTCCGGAGGCCTTAGGGAAGAAAGCTTATAAAGTAGAAGTAATAGAGGAAGTAGAGTTTTAAATATAATACTATTATAAAGTATAATTAGAGGATTATCCTTAGTAATAAATTTTAATATTAGTATTTATAATAATTTATTATACTTTAAGTAACTATAGTTATCTATTCTATTTTCCTAGGCCTTAATCTATTAATCTAGTTTATATAGAAGTTTAGGTTTACTTAAGTTAATAGTATAAAAGTCTCTAAGCTTATATAGAGTACTTATTAGGTTAGAAGCGTTATATTAAGTTAAGTCTAGATTATAGCTTAGCTAGCTAACTTAATACTTTAGATTACTTCTTAGGAGCTATATAGTAAGTATATCTTATAACTCTTATTCTTCTTAAGTAGTAATAACCTCCGGGGGTAAGTTTAGTAGCTTCTAGTTTAATAATAAGTCGTCCGAGTCCTTAAAGAGTAATTCGAGAGCGAATATATTATATATAGAAGATCTAGGAGGTAAATCTAGCTTATAGGAGTATCTGATCTTAGCTAAGACCTAGTATAGTCTTACTTAGAAGCTAGATAGGTTCTTACTTAGCTAGTAATTCTTAAGATTCCTTATAGAGAGAAATACCTTATCTCTAATTTCCTAGTCGATATTATACTATTTCAAGTTAGTTATAGTACTTATCTTTTACTAAGTAGCTAGTATATTAACTTTTATAAACTCGATAGCAGATTTAGTATATTTAGCTAAGGATCTAGTATCGATATAGTTAAGCTTCTCTTATAATATCGATATTATAAGTTACTTCTAATCCTAGCTATTTAAGAGTATATAGCGCTATACTAATAGAATCGTAAGGTAAGGTTACTTAAGCGCGATCTATTATTAGTAGTATTTCGTCTTAGTTACTCTAGTAGTAATTAACGAAAGATCTAAGGCGTTAGTTAATATACTAGTTTATAATCTCTATTTATCTATTAGTTTACTAGTAGAAAGAGATAGAGAGCTTAATCTTAACTCTAATTATATAGTAAAACTCTTACTAAAAGGATAAGATAAACTATACTCCTTAGTCAGATATAATTAACTTAGAGGTATATGTAATGGGCACGTGATAGTTAGTTGTATATATACGGTGTTAGGCGTATTCAGCGTGCGCTAAAATTATGATCTTTTGGTCCAGATGGCGTAGTTAATATAAGCTTAGCCTTAACTCTATTACAGGATATTCAGCGTATCCGGTCTTCTGATAGAGTACCTCTGAGCATAGCTGACGTAGGCGCCCCTAAGCGAGAAGCTAGACGAGCAAAGCTAAGCGAGCGAGCGTAGTATAATATATTTAAACTACTTATATCAGGCTGATAAGAAGTAATAATATCGATTATAAGATCTCTTATGTTAGTATATACGTTATAACCCTTAGGGGTTTAGCGTAGTAAATAAGCCGGGCGAGTCACGGTAATTCTTCGGCCTAAAAGCGCTCAAGGACGAGCTTACTAAGAGAGGAGATATTATAATAGGCACGTGATAGTCGGTTATATATTATGGCAAGGTTACGTTGATCTTCAGAGTAAGGCATAGAGTAGTTGAATAATGTTAGTTGCATTATAGTATTAATTACTATAGAGAGTTGACTAAAGGTATTATCTAGGAATATCCGCACGGACTATAAACGTGAACACAGTCACCTGATCCATATCAAGACCCATATCCTCGCAACATATATATATACAGTATTAGGCGTATTCAGTATACGCTGAATATTATGATCTTTTAGTTCAGATAGTATAACGACATAAGGGCTCTAGATAGTATATAAGTAAGAATAAAACAAGTAGGGAGGTTAAGAACGATTCTTATATAGTCTACTACGAAGGAAATAAAAAGATAAGGAAGGAAGAAGAAGAGAGATAAAGTATAAGGCACTTTATATATATATACCGGTACTAGTCTGATACTATACTGAGTCGGATACTAGTTCTGCTAGGATACCTATGAACTTAGGCCTTAGTATCTATCCTTCTTCTTATATGATATTCAGGTGAGCTATTATTATATTACTCTCCCCCTAAGAAGAGCTTAACCCTAAGCTCGGAAGGTTATAGTTTATACTGGAAATTAGTCTTTATTATAATTATTTTCGTCGATATTCGCGTAATAAGCGCTAGCCGCTCTTTAGTAGTAGTAAATTCTTTATTAGGTTCTAACTAGTTATATTACTATAATAGTATTATATTAGTTATAGCTTCTAAATTAGATAATAAGCTATATTTACTTTATCTGTTTATAGCGAGAGTCGAGTTCAAGTAAGGCGTAGAGTATATAAAGGAAGGGGTTTATTAATATTAGGGCCTTTCTTCTTTAACTTTAATAACTACTTAAACTATAAGTTTACTCTCCTTAGACTATAATATAGTTCCTAGAGTAAGTATTATTACTAATTACTATAGTAGTCTATTATAATCTTATATATTAATCGACCTAATTAACTTTTCTCTTATTATAAGTAAGTTACTTACCTTAGAGTTAAAGATAGTCTTCAGATAAGATATAAGGGTTTTATAGATCTATAACGCTAATTTCTATAGTACTCTTACTAGTTCCCGCTAGTACTCTTTCAGCGGCGTATCGTATATATTACTTATAATTTATTCGCGCTTTCCTTAAGATAAAGTATAATAATACTCTTATTTTAGAACTTCTATATTCGTTTAATAAGCTTAACTCTAAGCTTTATAAGTATTATTTAGTATTAAAAAGCGGTTATAAGTATATAAGTTACTTAAACTTAAATATAGTTATATATACTAACGCGTTATAGTTACTTAACTACGTTAATACGAAGTATACTATTTTATTTAGTTTACTTTCTAGCAGCGAAGCTAAGGACGCGGAGCTAAATCAGAGTAGTATTATAGCTACTTATAAGGCGATTAATTAGATCTATTATCTCGCGAAATCTGCTACTTCTATTATTACGTTAGAGATTACTATTATATAATTAGTAGAGACTTAAGCTTTAAGGCGATCTATAGAGAAAGTATTTAAAGAGTTAGAGTTTATTAAGATAATAAGTTAAGATCTTAAACCCTTAGATACTAATACTATACTAACGTAATATAGGATTTAGATCTTCTAATAATAGATTCGGCGAAGTCTAAGTTAATAATATAAATAGCGTTAAAGCAGATGAAGGAGTTAAACGCTATTATACGGGAATTTATAAAGAAAGCTATATTTAAAGCTATAATATCTAATACTAGGGGAAAAAGGAATTTGCCTTCTAGTTTAGAGATAGTATCAGATCTAAATACTCCTAGACTCTCTCTAAAGAAGAAAGCGTATAGGATTAGCTATTATACTTAGTTTACTACTAGAGCTATACTAGTAAATTTAAGTAAGGAGTTAGATATAGTAGTTCTAGTTCTAGATATTCTAGATTTACTAGAAGCTCTAGAGAACTTAGTAGAGAAAGCTAATAAAGTAGAAGTAGTAGAGGAAGTAGAGTTTTAGATATAGTATTATTATAGAGTATAATTAGAGGATTATTCTTAGTAATAAATTTTTAATACTAGTAATTATAATAGTTTATTATCCTCTAAGTAATTATAATTATCTATTCTATCTTCCTAGGCCTTAATCTACTAATCTAGTTTATATAGAAGTCTAGGTTTACTTAAGTTAGTAGTATAGAAGTCTCTGAGCTTATATAGAGTATCTATTAGATCAGAAGCGTTATACTAAGTTAAGTCCGGGTTATAGCTTAGCTAGTTAACTTAATACTTTAGATTACCTCTTAGGAGCTATATAGCGAGTATATCTTATAACTCTTACTTTTCTTAAGTAGCGATAACCTCTAGAGGTAGGTTTAGTAGTTCCTAGCTTAGTAATAAGTCGTCCGAGTCCTTAAAGAGTAATTCGGGAGCGAATATATTATATATAGAAGATCTAGAGAGTAAATCTAGCTTATAGAAGTATCTGATCTTAGCTAGGACTTATTATAGTCTTACCTAGAGGCTAGATAGCTTCTTACTTAGCTAGTGATTCTTAAGGTTCCTTATAGAGAGAAATACTATATCTCTAATTTCCTAATTAATATTACGCTATTTCAAGTTAGTTATAGTACTTATCTTCTGCTAAGTAGCTAGTATATTAGCTTTTATAACCTCGATAGCGGATTTAGTTATTACGGGTGAGTAACGCGTACGCAGATAGTTAAGTATAGTATTTAAGAAGTTCGATATAGGAGAGAGTCAGGTTCTAGCCTAGCTCTAAAGGAAAATATACGGGTGCCGCTAGGCTTAGTAAGTATAAGTATCGCCGGTACTTAATCTTAGGGCTCGCCTCTTATATTACTCCTCTCTTCCCTCCGCTTATCTTATATTAGGGTTTACCTCTAAAGACTTATATCCCGCCTTATTATATATAGTTAGGGCCTATTATATCTGCGATTCTTTTTCTCGCTTCGTGCTGATTTCGCTTAGAAGTTAATAATAATAGTAGACTGATAAAGTATAATAGCGAACTGATAATAAAGGAATAATTAATAATACTAGTAAAGTCGTATAAAGCCTCTAGTTATTTATTTATATAACTTCTCTATTTATTTCCGGCTTATAATAATAGTAAGGCTTATTATGTCTTCTCGTTTCTTTATTATCGCTCTCTCTCTTATTATTAATTAAATCAGTAAATACTCTCGCTTTAGCTATATATACTTCCTTCTATTACTTTATAAACTAATTCCCTTCTTCTTAATTAACTATTATAAATTATAAGTTAATAAGATCGTTTAGCGTTAATTACTCTTTCCTTTTTATTATCTCTTATCTCTGCTCTAAAAGTACTATACCCCGCTTACTACTAATCGGAGTCAGATAGCTTCTATTATCTACTACGCTACTTATACTCTCTCTAGGGTTAACTATATCGACTAGAATATAAGTCGGATCCCGCTTATTTTCGCCTAATATCTACTAACTTATATAGTCTACTTACTCTTACGCTTATACGACTTATTCTTATAAGTATAAGAATTATAAAAACTTATATATTTATCCCGAGCTCCGCTTAAAAAATATCGCTAATTACTTAGTCCTTAAATAGCGTATATTACTTATACTATCTAGACCTGCTCTACTAATAGAGATATTATATAAGTTATCAGACTCTGATTATTTTCTATCGCTAATCGCTTATTTAGCGCTAACGCTTACTACGATCTTAGTAAAGTCCTTAAGGCTTAGAAGGCCTTAAAGCCTCTCTAAGCTACTAGTCTTCTCTCCTTATACTTATCCTCGGACTCCGCTTATTCTTTATCGCTAACTGCTTATTTTAGCCCTATTACTACTGAAGTTACTAATTCGGTTACTAATATTATCGCTTAGTAAAGTTAGACATAAGCTTTTTATAGTCTGCTTATTTTCTATTACTAACTACTATAGTACTAATAGGGTCCCTCCCGCTCTAGTTCTAAGTGCTTATTATACTAAATAAGTCCGGTTATTTTAGAATAGAGTCCTAGGGAAATTCGTTAGGTTATATTACTTTTTAGAATTAATAAAATAATATAAAAGAAATCTAAACTCTCCTTATTAATACTTATAACTCGCTTAAAACTAATCAGATCTCTTCTTATTCTTCTTTTTCTCTTATACTTATCTAGGTCTATTATAGTATTTAATATCTCTATACTTACTTTCGAACTCGTCTATAGCTATAGTATCTGATAGGTCTTTAATAAGTTCCTATATAGGTTCGTAGTAACTCGCCTACTTTACTAGTACCTTCTTACTTTTCCCTTTTCTCCTCGATTTATCTTTAGTATAAAGAATCTCCTTTACTTATTATTCTTCGTGAGTCTCGAATAGCACGGGCCCTAGTTAACTATTATTAGTCTCTTACCTAGGTAATAGGTTATAGCTCGCTAGTCGTAATAGATCTATATAGAATACCGAGTGAATATTACTAAGGACCCTAGATAGACGAATAGCTATTAGCGATAATACTTCGTTTACTACGTATTTAGCGTGCTTCGTATTAAGACTCTTTTTTAGTCGATTTAAATAGTAGTTACGTAGGTCTAACTATACCTTATCTCTCTTCTAGTATACTAAAGCTAGGGTTCTTATCCTATTAGCGCTATCCTCCTGTTTCTAAGCGGATACTACTATATTCGACTAGTATAAGTTAGTAATCTTCTTTATCTTCTTTACGAATACTACTACTTATTCGCTCGATAGTAGCTAGAAGTTAATCTCGGGTTCTATCTCTAATAGTATAGGTGATAGCGCTTCGTATCTATATATAGTAAAGAATAGGCTTATCCTGAGGCTTACGTAATAATATCCGTTTAATACTAACTAAGCTATAAGGAGCTACTTTTTCTAGTCGGATTACTCTTAGTTAATAAAGTTTCGTAGATAAGCTTAGATATCTTAATTTAGCTTTTCTAGTCCTTTATTAGTTTATAAGTAGTATCCGGAGCTAAGTCTTTATTATATACCGATTAAGCGATAAAAAGTCTTCTAAAATATACTTATCTAGTTAGTACTTCTATCGCTTATAATCGCTTATAGTATCCTATAGTTTCTTACTTAGTATTCTATAAATTTCTTAGCGTATTCCTCTGCTTTTATACTAGGTATCGCTTCGATAACTACCTATTTACTTAACTAGTCTTTAATTACCTAAAGGTAATAATTATTTTAAGAGTTTAATAAGTTAGTTATAAAGTTTATAGATATCTCTTAAAAGAATTAGTTAGGAACTAGTAGTAGTCTTAGGAGTCCGTGCTTATTGTAACGACATAAGACTCAAGGCGGTATATAAGCAAGAATAAACAAGTAGGGAGGCTAAGAGCGATCTTATATGGTCTGGTACGAAGGAAACAGAAAGATACAGAGCTCTGAAGGAGTCTGCACCTTCTATATATACAAGGAGGGTATGCCTAAGGCACCGATACTGGCCCGTATCTGCTACGTATACTATGCGCTATCACACTTATATTCCCTCTATACTTTATTTCTCTTATAATAGTTATAGTTCCTTAAGAATTATCTTATATACCTCGACTATAGTAGCTAGTAGAAGGAGCGTCCTAATATCGATATAGTAGAGTCTCGCCTTAGATAACTATAGACTAGCGAGTCATAGACGGACTAGATAAGCCTTATCCTTAGAGTATTATTTTCAAGAGTCTCGGGGTCTATCGCTTTAAAGTCAGACTCTAGTATAACTAGGGCGCTTAGTACTTATAACTTTCTATAGTAATATAAGTAGTTCTTTATATTTATATTATAGTTATCTACTTAGATTTTAATCTTAATTTCACTTAGGAAAGATCGGGCCCTATCTTATAATAAGTAGAGTATAGTTTAATATATCGTATCCTCTTATACTATAGTATCCTATAAGTCGTTTAGTTCTTTATCTTAGAAAAGACCTCTAGATACTACTAAGTCTAAGATAAGGATCTAGCCGGAAGATATAGTTAATAGCTAAGTAGACGTAAGTATTACTTTTATCTTATTTTCTTCTTCTAAAGCTAGCTAGTATATTACGCGTTCTAAGTCTAAAAACTTATAGAACCTCGAGTTTATATCGCGGTTTAACTAAGTTAATATAGTTATTACTCTTACTTTATCTTTCTTTTCTAGAGTAAGCTAGTTTATTACGTAGTCCGGGTCTAAAAACCTACGGAACTTCGAGTTTATATTACTTTCTCTTAATATATCTTACTCTTTCTATAATAAGGTATCTAGGATAATAGCTTCAGATCCCGGCTTATATACTAAGGTAAACTAGAATAATACTAAGGTCTTATACTAGTGTACTTAATACTCTAATAGCTATTACTTAGTTATAAAATACTTAAGGTTCTTATAATCTATCTAAATTATAAAAGGCTTATATACTTTTAACTTAAGGGCTTAGAATTTTAAATAAGTAATTACTACTAGTATCTCCTTATTATAGATATCGTAATTAATTTCAGCTTTATTTAGCTTCTAAGCGAAAAAGCTTACTAATCGTCGGACTCTATTCTTTTCTTATAAGAGGGCGCCTCCTATTACGAATCTATTATAATTAGTCTTTAAGAATATCTAAAGTCTCGGATCTTAGTATATAAGTACCGGAGCTTTATAAAACTTCTTTATTAGAGTCTTAAATACTTTCTCTTCTAGTTTTCCCTAGGAGAATAAGTAACTTTTCCTTATTAACGCTATTAAGAGCGTAGCTAGCTTTAAGTAATTCGTTATAAATATTTAGTAGAAGTTTATAAATCCTAAGAAATATTATATCTCTTTCTAAGTCTTAAGTTACGCTTAGTTCTTAATTACTATTACTTTTTCTAGATCAGGACTTATACCTTTTCTATTAGTATATATAATAAATCTTAGATATTTAAGCTTCTTACGAGCGAACTCGCTCTTTCCGGGATCTAAGTATAATCTATTATCCTAAAGCTTATAGAGAATAGTTCGTATCTTTTCGAAGTAGTCTTCTCTAAAGCTATTCGAGTAAACGACTATATTATTTATATAAGCCGAGGTAAAGTCGTCTAATTATTCTCTTAATAAACTATTAATATACTACTAGAAACTCGCTAGAGCTTCTAATAATCTAAAAGGATATATAAGCTATTTAAAAGACTTAAATCTTATACGAAAAGCTATTTTATACTCGTGACCTAATACTATACGTATTTAATAAAATACTAAAACTATATCTACTTTTATAAGCTATTTAGTACTCGTAAGATTCCGTAAGATCTCTAGTATTAATAGCAAAAGGTACTAGTCTAGCTTCGTAATAGCGTTTAGCGCTCGGTAGTCGTAGTAGAACCTTAGACCTCCCTCGGGTTTCTATATAAAAAAGATAAGAGCTATTACTTCTAAAGTACTAAGCTAGATATATTCTTTTTCTAAGAAGCTATTTAATAACTTTCTTAGTACTAGTAATTTATCTTTAGATATATTATATAGCGGACCCTATAGTAAGGTAGTAGGGGACCTATCTAATTATTCGCGGATATCGATTCGATAGTCGATACTCGGTCGATAAGGAGCTAATTTCTCTACTTCTTACTTAGAAAAGAGTAGAGCTATATCTTAAATCTCCAGAGGGAGAATATTTTTAAGTTAGTCTAAAGTTAGCTCTTCTTTATCCTAAAGAGCTATCTTTATATCCTTTAACGTTATAGCGAATATAGAAGTATAGTTATTATTATTTATATATAAGTAATAGTTATATCCTTCTATTACTTATTTCTTTACTAAGCTATAATAGTATTATTATTTTTTAAGTATTATCCTAATCTTATTTTACGCTTTCTATAAGTTCTTTAAGATTAATAGAAAAGCTAGTTTTAGTACTATATATATATAGACCTTTTAGTCGAACTTTACGATTTTTATTTAGAACTTAACTACTCTTTTAGTCCTTAAGTTCTATATAGCTTTTAAAGCGCTTTTTATCTCGCGGGTTCTATAGCTTATATATATAAGACCGAGACTTTCTATAAGGTCTTTATTTATTATAGTATAATACTAGTATTCTTTATTAATAAGAGTAAATATTCCGAACGTTTCTTAAAGGATTATATCTATATATATAAGGTTTCTATTTATAAGCTCTTTAAATTTACCTTATCCTTTTACTAATATTTTATTTACTCTTAGCTTCTAACTTTAAAAGAGAGTTAGTCTTTTCCCGACTCTAAAAGAGTAAGGTCTAATATATTATTATTATCCTCTAGTAATAGTCTTATTATATTAATCGTAATAAGTTATATTACTAAAGTATATAAGTAATTATAAATATAGTACTCAGATACTCTATAGCGGAAATAGAGCTTTTTCTTATAGTATCTCTCTTATTCAGCCGCGTCTACTTATTTAGCCCTTTATTTACCGCCGGAATTATTATAAGCTTTACTATTCCTTTCTCGGTTTCTTACTATACGCGCTAATACTATTACTATATCCTTATTAGTATTAACCTTAGCTTTTATAAGAGCTTTCTAGGGATATATATAGTTTACTATATTTATCCTAAAGTCCTTATTCTTATTATTCTACTTCTTATTTAATACTTTAAACTAATTTATCTCTTCGAGGTTAGTTATAATCCGTTCTACTTCCTTAGTAAATTCGTAGTAATCTATAGTCTTAGCTATAGAAGCTATATATATTTAGATAAGGTTTAAAAACATATTCCGGAAGTAACTTATCTTTATATTATCTTTCTAGCTCTCTTCTCTAGCGCTTAATAGGAGTTCGTCGAATTCTAGCTAGTGCTTATACTAGGGCTATCCTATAGAGTGCCTTATATTTATAAGCTATTCGAGGGCTTTAGCTCGCTTATTACTATCTGCGAATATTTTATCGAGCTGCGCGAAGAAAGCCTCGGGGTCCTTATTATCTATCGGGCTTCCTCTCTCCTAGAAGTATTATATATAAGCTTATTCGCGCTATAGAAAAGTATTATAAATAATATCTTAGTAATAGTTAGTAGAGAGAGATAGCTTTTAAGTAGAGCGTATATAATAAGAACTTCTTAGTCTTAGGAGATAATCTCGAAAGGTATCTATATATCTATTCTAAGTAAGAGGTATCTATCTACTAGAGCCTAATAGTTCTCTATCGGAGCTCGACTAAGACGCTATAAGAGACTTAATAAGAGTTTTTATTAGAGCACTCGAAGACGATAAGTCTCTAGTATTATTAGATCTAAGCGCTTATCTAAGTCTTTCGGCCTCTAACGCCTCTAGGGCGATACGCGTATTTACTAGCTCGGTCTCTATTAGGAGCTAGCGCTTATATATCTTTTATATAATACGCTATAGTTTATTATTAGAATCCTCTTATTAAGAGCTTACGTTCCCTAATAAGTCTATTTCAGTATCTAGTATAAATACTATAAGAATAAGTTAGCTTATTTTAATCGAACTTAATATTATAAGTAAGTAACACGTACGCAGATAGTTAAGTATAGTATTTAAGAAGTTCGATATAAGAGAGAATCAGGTTCTAGCCTAGCTCCGAAGGAAAATATACGAGTGCTGCTAAGCTTAGTAAATATAAGTATCGCCGGTACTTAATCCTAGGGCTCGCCCCTTATATTAGTACGTTTAGCTAAAGATTTAGTATTAGTATAAGTAAGCTTCTCTTATAGTATTAATCCGGTAAGTTACTTCTAATCCTAGTTATTCTATAGTAGTATATCGTATTTAAGAGTATATAGCGCTATACTAATAGAATTATAAGGTAGAGTTACTTAGGTATAATCTATTATAGATAGTAGTTCGCTCTAGTTACTCTAATAGTAATTAATAAAGAGTTTAAGGCGTTAGTTAATATACTAGTTTA
Source organism: Rhynchosporium graminicola (assembly GCA_900074885.1). NCBI lineage: Eukaryota > Fungi > Ascomycota > Leotiomycetes > Helotiales > Ploettnerulaceae > Rhynchosporium > Rhynchosporium graminicola. Next base: position 659,442 of record FJUW01000037.1, read on the forward strand.
TAATCTCTATTTATCTATTAGTTTACTAATAAAAGGAAGTAGAGAGCTTAACCTTAGCTCTAATTATATAATAAAACTCTTACTAGAAAGATAAGATAAACTAAGCTCCTTAGTTAAATATAATTAACTTAGGAGTATATCTAAAACGATATATCTATTAAATAAATAATATCGCTATCCCGCGGGTATCGATATTATAGTAGTATAATATTAATATAGAGTCCTTCCTTAAGCGTCTAATAAATACTAGTATCTTATTAAACCCTTAGTTATTAGGTAAGAAGTCCTTAAAATCTATAGCTAGATACTATATAAGATAGCTAAGTATTAGTAATAGATAGAGGAATCCTTACTATTTCGTCTGCTTCGGATAAGAGTACTAGTAAGAGTAGTAATTATAAGTATACTATTTTATATCTAATACGAGTCCTTTCTAGTAGTAATAGATAGAAATTATTTTAGTAATCTTACGAGTATTTAGATAAGTAGAGGAAACTTAATCGTGGATTTCGCTAATTAAATAGGTATATAGCAGAGTATAGCGTTATATATATAGATAACTATTATAAATTAATAAGCTATCTTTAATAGTATAGCTATTTCCTAATATATTCTGTTTATTAGAGAACGATTCTTAATTGAATTAGTATAGTTTCTTAATTAAATTAAAGGAGTTATATACGAGTTCTAATAGCGTATTAGTTCTTAGTGATATTAAATATATATAACTAATTTAATTAAGATAATATTTAACTAGTTCCGTATTAATCCTAGGATCTAAGTAATCTAAAAGTAATAAAACCCGAGATCTACTATCTTATTTCTATTATTTCTATATCCTTAGATCTTATTCCTTATAGCTAAGGATATTAGCTTTAGTATTATCTTTACTAAGTATATATATAATTTAGAAGTTAAATTCGGAAAGGAATTCTATCTATCTAGCTTACTTACTAGTTAAGACCTTAGTAGTTATAAAGTATTCTAAGGATCGATAGTCTATATATACGCTAGTATAGCGTCGTAGAGATATGAATTCTAGTTTCTATTTCTGGAAAGACTTAATAATAGCGTATAATTCCTTATTATAGATCTTCTAGTTTAGTGTTAGATTTATAACTAGTACCTTAGTTAGTTTACCAGTACTTTAGTTAGTTTTACCTGTATTAGTATATATACCTTATACCTTATTAGTATATAGTCTTAGTACTTAGTTTAGTACCTTGCCTATATACCTTGTTATACCTAGCACTTATACCCTGTACCTTATTAATAGCTTGTACCCTGTATACTCTATTAGAGTTACTATAAAGGTTCTCGATAGAGTTCTATTACTCTCTAGTATATATATCGTACTTCTAGAGGTTTCTACTAACGTACTACTAACGTAGTATAATTCTATAGTATACGTATCTTCTTCTATGGAGTTCTATATTACGTAGTATAGAATATTCTAGAGAGCTTACATAGCTATATAAGTAGCTAGAATCTCTCCTATAGTTAGCTCTCTTTAAGTAAATAAAGTAAGTTAAATTAATTACTTATTATTCTATTATTCTGACCTTCGGCTGATTTCCACTTTTAATTTTCATATAGTAGTAATTCACTTAGTGAAATCAGCTAATCAGACGCTTCCTTCGATCGATCTCGCCTAAACTCGCTTCTATTACTCCTTACTAATAAAGGAGCTTCCTAATTAGGCGTTACTTAGTCGTTTTCAATAACTCTTTCGCCTAGAGCTAGTAAACTAGCCCCTTTGAGCCCTACTAATATAGCTATAGCGAATCAGACTCGTAGCCTTTAACCCTAAGACGAAGTTATAGGGAAATCATAACTTGTAACCTCTCGAAGCCTTTAGAAGTGGAGACGACCTAGTGACCCTAGGTACGAAGGCTAAGATCTTATTCCGGGGTGCCCGTAGCTACTGCCGACTTAGTTTAGAAGCTAGGCCTTGTTAAGTAGTAGTATATAGCTTCTGATCGCTATTTAGCTTAGTATATATTATAGGTTAGCTAATATAAGCTACTATTGAGTATAAGAAGCTATCCTCGGAGAGGGTTACTTAATAGTAGTACTTAAGGCGCTATAAGGTAAAACTGGGCTTAGTAGTAAGGTTAATTCAATAGTAAATACGATAGACGTAGTTACTATATACTACTATTGATTTTAACTAAGCGAAAAACTCGGTAAGATAGTAAGCTCGGTATAGCTACTATCTTTTTCAAGGGTAAGATAAGGTTAGTATCTTTTTAAGCTACTTAGTAGCTTATCCGAGTAAAACTCGTACTTTTAAAGACCTCTTAGTACTTAGTACTATTAAACTGCTTATACGGAATTATATCTTCCTTTAAGGGAGATAAGCTAGTAGGCCGCTCTAACTATATAGAGTGGCTTAATGCGGCTAGCCTCTACTTAGAGGTAAATAGCTATATATCTTATATTGATAGTACTGAGACTAAGCCTAGCTGAGCTCTTTACTTCAAGTCAGAAGAACGTATTAACGCGCAAGGCGAAAAGAGAATATATTATACTTCTTACTCTCCTGAGCTAGCGATTAAATACTATAAGAGACTAGCTGATTTTAAGCGTGTAAATAAGAAGGCTTTAGGCGCTATTAAGTCGATTATATCACTTGAAAACCTCGATAGATTCAAGGATAAGACTAGCGTAAAAGACCTATAGGAAGCTATTATAGCTACTTACGGTTCTACTAGCCTAGAGGAGATCAGTAGGTATATAAATCGTATCATCGATAATACCTACTCCTCTTATAAGAATATAGACGAGTATATTAGCGTAATTCAAGCTAGTTCAGTCTACCTAAAGTAGCTTAAGTGTGAGATTCCAAAGCTTATACTAGCTAGCTTTATATTTAAAGGTTTATCTAGTTCTTTTGATTCTTTTACTTCTAGGAAGTACGAAGAAATCTCTAATAACCTTTCTTCTATCGATATAGAAGGTTTAATAAGAGATCTTATATCAGAAGAGGCTAGAATGAATACTTTTACCGATTTATAAGCTAATAAGGCTTTTAAGGGGAAGAATTCGAAAGGCAGTAAGAAGTATAGTTACTATAATAAAATAAACTATATAGAGGCAAATTGCTATATAAAGCACCCTGAGCTTATACCTAATAAATCGACTAAGAAGAAGTCGAAAGGTAAAAGCGCTAAAGAATCAAAAGAGGAGTCTACTAAGGCCCTTATAAGTTCTTTCAGTAGTACTAGCAGTAGTAGTAGTTATAGTAGTATAGCAGATCAAGCTTACGCTACTATATATAACTATAGAATAGTACTTGATTCTGGCGCTTCTGAGTATTATATACCGAATAAAAGCTAGTTATTAGATTATAAACCTGTATCTAAGAAGTCTATTACTATCGCTAATAGTGATATTTTGCCTATAATAAGTAGAGGAGATATCCCTATAATCACTAGGGAAGGCGATAGAGTACTTATTAAAGACGTAAATTACGTACCTAGCCTTAAAACAACTCTCCTAAGCTCTAAGGAACTAACTAATAAAGATTAGAAAGTTACTTTTAATAAAAAGGGCGTAAATA